>LUGF01026708.1:0-24639 GCA_001625245.1 Calycopis cecrops | reverse complement strand
AAATGAACTGAACGCTTAAACGCAATTACTTACCGCGTTCAAACATTCGTTTTGGAGCACCTGCTTCTCTTGGTAATTCCGATGCGATAGTATTTAGGACCCCTACAGGAAAGAAGAATATGTGGGAGAAATCATTTCGCAGTTTCCCATGACAAGTTTTTCAAGAAGTTTATTAAGTTTTATGAGAGTCATAGTTCTAAATTGCTTGAAAGGTTACTAGGTTTCAAGCAATTTAAAAAGACTTAAAAAGTCTTACTAGATTTTCATCAAATAGAAAATTAACAGCTCTTTTTTATGGACTCTGTGTCTGAAAAAAAAATCTAAAACCTTCTAGGATCACTTTGTTTTCCAGTACATCGGTCTATCTATCCAAACGTCATGCAATCCTAAAGGGACGTAGACAGAGTATAGTTTCCTCTGTCTACGTAAAGGGAGTTTGCCAGAGAGAAGAGAAAAAGTATTACAAAGCTATATTTGTAGACTACATATAGCTGTATTCATAGATCAAAAGGGTTCAAAAGAGAAAAAAGAAAATATGTATGCTTACACGGAATAAGGTGTGCGGAATAAAATCCTCACCATATTGTATCTATCTACAGCACCAAAGTTTGCGATCGGAAAGTTGGATATTACGCACTTTGTATCCACGATCATCGACTTATATTTTTTCACCAATCATTATGTTACGTTTACGTTAAACAATAAGGAGAAAAAATTTTAAAAATGAATATAAAACCCGACTGAGTAAAATAACAACTAAAGGGAATAGAAACAAGACTATATGCATCAAAAGTTGAGATCATTTTACTATGGAGACTTTTGCCTAAACTTTGAAAAACCGTGCTCTTATCGCCACTTCACCTCCTTTGTATCGTAAAATACTATTATAACTTTTCATTGTTGTTAAGTCATTTACTAAGTAGGATATTATTTTTTATGTTTATTTATTTTAGTGGGAGTAACAGTAACGTAAAGGCGAATGGCAGGTTTGTTTGGGAGTTTCGTACACCTAAAAATTATCGAGTTATGTGATATTTTTGTTTTAATGGGTAGATAATATTATATACAAACCTATTTTAAATTCTTATATTTTTAGAAGTTCGGAAATGAAAGTTAGAACCAGTTTAGTACAAATCATAGTATGGTACGACACAGTGGTACGCACAGGCAAGGCCTCATGCCATACGCCCACGTAAACATTATTTTGGCTCTTTCGTTCGGCTTGATACTTTTATTTTATTTCTATTACTAAATAATTATTCATCATTTCGATATTTGTATTATTTTACATATGGCAACTTTTTAGTGCATAACTGCGTTTAGTTTATGCTTTGATTGCGTTTGATTATTCAATTCTTTTAATTCTTTTTTTTTAATAATACGAACTTTTAAAAATTGTACACTTATACGAAAACAAATGTCTTAATTGCCTTAATAAATGGTACAAATTATGTTACATAAGAACAAAAAAAGTAAGTTGTACGAAACCTGCCGTTCTTCTTTTACAATCGTGATATTTAGTTAAAAGAGTGCAATGAAGTTACAGATAACATTTTGTCGTCAGTACCTATTGTATAGCTAGTGCAGTGGTTCTTAAACGTTTTTGGTGGCAGACTTATATTTGAAGAGAGAATTTTTTGATAGAACCTCTAAATAAAAGAAAAAGTTGCATTCTTTAATTTCAATTGATCCTTTGATTCTATAAATCAGGACACTGATTGTTAGTCATCATTCTCGCGGAATCCCCACAAAGCCTTTATGGAACCACATTTTTCCGCGAAACACACTTTGAGTATGGCTGAGCCATCCGATGGGTGTGAAGAAGGTGAAAAGTATTATTAAAATAATATTGTGATTAATACTAGGCAACTATTTTAAATACTAGATGATCAAGTCAATATATCAATGATTTCAAAGCACCTATTCAAAAATAACCATCATGGAATTATAATTCGTCGTTTTTTATTTTATAGAAAATGGCTTCATTCGGCCGCCATGTTTATTTTAAGTCACCTCGGGTAGCCAAAGCCTATAGATACCAATCATGTAAATCCGTTGAGCGGTTTGAGATATATGAGGTAATAAATAATAATACATATCAACCAGATACGCCCGCAACACATAACCCAGTCGGGTAGTAACGATCATATGACTTCATCCTCAGGACAATCATGGTAACTCACAAAGAACCCTATTTCCATTGGATATGTTTGTAATTTGAATGACACTCACATTTCATCTGATCTATTTGAGCAAGTTAATGTAAATTGCCAACACTTCGCTTAAGTGGAAGGGGGCAGCCTGAGAAAGGAGTGTACATTATACACGACATAAAAGGATGAGTCGGTCTATTATACGGCATAATTTTTGTCTTTAGGTAATACATACAAATACGTAATGTATGTAGTATTCATTATATGATAATTTTATTCTATGAACCCTTGTAGATTTAAAGCATTAAAGGCGAATGAGTCCGGTCGTTACATAATAACCATCGATAACCATGGTCAGAATCGATAACAGCAACTAATATCAGAAGATGGAGGGGCGCGTACGTAACTGTGTAACGATCTATGCGGATGTCTATGGGCTTCGGTAGTCATGAAAATGGCTCCGATTGCTCGTTTACCTTCTTATGCTGTTAAAATTGCTTATATTATTATATCAAAAATAAAAAAAAGATAAAACTATTTAGGTGCAATTATATCCCTGTCTGAAGACAAGATATAAAGTTTTAGGTCTCTAGGTCAAAGAAATATCACAGGTTGACTTAGAGGCTGCAAAAATTTCAAATTAAGAAAAGGCAAGTAAAATTTCACCAATAAAGGGACTGTAGCTAATGGACACATCTCACATCACACAACCAAATAAAACATGCAAAATGCGCGTCGTACCAATTTCAGACCTTATATTTATGCATTTAAGGTATCGAATTTTACTTTTTAGGTTCCGTAGTAAATGAGGAGCCCTTGTAGTTTCGTCATGTCCGTCTGTCTATCTGCAGTTTTACTCAGAGACAACAAGTACTAGAAAGCTGTAATTTTTTAAAAAAGCCTTTTTTGGAGTAGCTCCCATACAAGTAGAATGGTAGTGATCATTTTCTTGTACAATAAATACCCACCGAGTGGAATATTATTTATTATTTAAGTAAACTGACTTTTTAATAATTAATTTATGTAATTTTAATTTAAAATAATAATAATAAACTAATAAGAATTAGCCAATTAGTTGTCTGAAGAAAATAATATTTGTGTAACACAAAAAAAAGGCCGTATTTTTGATAAATATCTAAGAATTCATAATCTGTTTTAGTAACAAAGGCTTTCGGACATTTAGGTTGGTTTGCCTCAAAGAACAGCAGACCTTTTTACTTCTTAAAGTAAAAAGTCTGTTTGATGTATAAACTACAAGCCAAGTTGTCATGAAAACAATCCCTCCCAATTAGAACATAATAAGTTACAGTAAGTTGTTAAAGAAAAAATACAAAGATTTATATATTTTATATTAAAGTAAGGGAATAAAGAAAAAACATAGGCCATAATGTTATTTTACTAAACGCCACTGAGTATATTCAAATAAATTCATAATATAGGTATATAATATTTCAATTTATATTTATTACTTCTCATATATATTTTCTGCAAAGAAATTTTAGAAATATTATTTGGTAAATAAAAAAAATCAAATATAATATCTTCTTTCCCCTATACCTACAGATACACGAGTCTTGACGGACGGTAATATAGTTATAAGCGCATAATTATTAATATTATTCAGCAGTAACCAGTTTAATAACTTCGATAGAATAATACCTAATAGGTAATAGTTAATACTTGATGATAAATCGAAAACCAATCGTAACTTCGTAGACATAATATGACCCTGATTACGCATACCTAGTTTTGGAATTACATCTTCTCGTCATATATTATGTACTATATTGAATAACTTTATTATATTATATATAACTTTCTGAATTGCTCATATATATGAATATGAACAAATATTATATAATATATGAAATCATATAAATGAGAAAAGAATAAATAAATCTAATGCTACGTGCATTTAATGTAAACGTATGTTGTCACTAGCTGGAAGGTTTATTTCTATTTGCTTTTCGCCAATCGTGAGATTGTTTTTGATTTTGTGTTTCATAGAGTATTCCATGATGGTAGTTGTAACGATGTATCTGGTGCCGCTGCCCTGTATTTACACGAACCATTTATCGAGCCACTTTTGACGTTTTTACAACTCTACAATATTTATTGAAACGTCAAGTGCACCGTAAAGACATTGCCAATGATATTCAAAAAGTATGTGTATGTTAGGGATATAGTAAAAGGGCCTACCGCGACGTAAGTGTGGAATAACAAACAAAACTTAGTAAATCTTGTCAATGTTATTTTTGGAAATGAGCCATTATTGTATTATTATCGGGGAAAGGAGCTCAAAACACCCCCCGCTTACAAGATATGAAAGAAAAACATCGGCAAAGTGGCTTATTGTGTTTGAACAGATTGCCATATTAGTTTTCCTAAAGAGGCCTGGAATTTAAATCAAATATTGAAATTGATAGCTCCTGTAATAAGGAAAAATAGCGATAATGGAGATACCTTTAAATCATTTTTATTTTTAGAATTTCTTTTTTTGTCATTTGTTTTTCAATTTTATTTAAACTCCCTTTCATAGGATGTTTTTGAATTAGCGTTGATGAATTCTCATTCTACCCAAACCCTACAGAAAATATATTACATATATTGCCGTGAACATTCCATAAGAGATAAAAAGAGAATATAAGAAGTATGAAGCAAGTAAGTTTCCTACGATCTAGCATAAAGTATGTTGAAGACAGGAGGTTTAAGAGTCCCTAGGGCCTTGCTTTAGCTATACATACAGGCATGTTAAACACAGAACCGCGAAACTCCGATACCGATGCTGCAATAAATAACAATAATGAAAGAATTAAATAAATTACATCATACGCCACCTCATCTAGTCGATCAATGATGCCAAGTCAATTTTGCACCTGAAATAAATCTTAAGCGAAACCATCTTTATTTGAAAAGGTTTTACTTACATTGATCACTGGGATGCTTTTGTTTTATCTAAAGCTCACCAATGTTTGACGAACGGTGTTAGCTCTTAGTAAATAACTATTTCTTCTACTATTTTGCCATTGGTTCATAATTCTTATACATTACTTACATGTTCTGGTAAATCATTTATTACTTTTCGGCACAATTTGGGATGGAAACTTAACCAAAGACCTCTCAAAGCCAATAATTAGTATGCATGCATGTACATAGGCTCTAATTTATATGTCATTCACTATGTGACATATGCACATTACGGTGGTTTCCGAAATGACCCTACTGTCGTGCACGTTTTCAATACTTACGTCTAAAAAACCGCATTGAGTTAGTTGAGCAGTAGTTTGAGTTGTACTTATGACATTTTATCGCTAACTCCAAGTTGCAGATCGCCTAGAATCTAGATACTTGAAACTGATTGATACTGTCAATGGAGTTATTTAATTATTTAAGTTTACAGTCTGTGGGTATTTATTTTAAATGCACACAATTATTAGCTTCGCAACAATGGCGTATTACCATGCGATAGTAACATTATATACATACTGTCGAGGTGATGTGATAAGTAAGGAAAATATAATAAAAATTATTTTTTTATTATATTTTCCTTACTTAATAAATATTTTGTATACGTATTTCACCGTATTTTTTTATTACATAATCGAAGGTTATGAATCGTTATGACTGAAAGTAATAAATAATGTTTCATAATGTTCGATATCGTCATGACATAAATTCAAGAGAATTGTATTCAAAAATCATGACTCTTTCAGATTAAATATTATCAAACTGATGTGATTAATTGACCACACCAAATGAACAGAATCATGAATATTATATTTTATATACCAAATTACTTGGAACGGCAAAAATATTTGTGCAGAATAGATGACACAGCTTTTTGAAAATTTATTAGGCTTCCAGATGGAGCGGATGGTCCCTCCTTTCTTTCCTTTGAAATTTTGAATCTATCAAAAATTTTTTTCATTACACAAAATTGTGTTATGCGAAAGTAAGTACATTATGTCGTTTCACTTAACACGCTGTTCTTTCAGTTCTACTGGGATAAATATTTAAATTTAGTGAATGTTAACTAACATCGTTGCTTGAAGTTGAAGGTCTCCTGTTATAGCAACTTTGCCGTCAGGTGACACCAAACAGAACAACACATTTGCGTAGTCATCACTATTATCTTAGTATGAAGTAATGCCATGTTGCATTGCAGCGGAATTGAGCCGGCGTGATCGCGGATTACCTCTGGTTCACACGATAAAGTCGCGTGTGCGATTTTCCAGTGGCCCTCGTACGTAGGAATGGGGGTAACTCGTCTGCTAAATTTTTCATGCTTGTTGTGTTGTGTTTATAGGTGTCGCGCCTCGTGGTCAAGTGGTAAGCCTGTTCAACCAAAAGTGTGAGGTCTTGGGTTCGAATGCCGGGTCGGATCAAATATTGTTATTGGGATTTTTCAATTTCTAGTAAAAGTCCGGAGCCAGGAAGTTGGTGGTATTACACCCCCGTACCTCGGAGAGCACCTTAAGCTGTCGGTCCTGCGCCTGATTACTCACCGGTCGTGTCGGACTGCCGTCCCATCGGAATATGAGAATAAGGGAATAGAGAGTACACTTGTGTTTGCGCGTACACTTGTGCACTATAATATGTCCTGAGCAGATGGCACGTGTATATAGGCCGCCGTAACAGAAATCGGCAAGAACAACTATACTATAGTCGTCGCGCGTCGGCAGTCCTCAAGAAGCTCTGACTGTTCGTTTGTTCCCCTATACTATAAGGAAGCAGAATTAACATGTGCATCATGACTTCTCATCTAGATTTAACATTTGCGTCGTGGATTACGGGCTTCAACGCAATTCCACTGTGCAAATATGTTCTCCAATATGAGCCGGCAGTTGCACTACTATCTGGGGAATAGTACTGCGTCGGACATTTCTAGAATGCTAATAGCATTTACCGTTCACTGATTGTCCGTGAGTTCATTATATAAGCAAGAGAGTAAGTTCAAGTAATCACACGTAAGTACTCAATTACTATTACACACACAGTAGAGTAATAAATTAAACGTAAGTGTAACATTTTTTAAATAAAAGTCGATTTAAAAATTGTTCTTTCTTTATTTCTTTCAAATATTACCTATTCTTATACTTATATATTTTATTATATTTTCGTTTTTACTTTTATTTAAGATTTTCTTTTTGTAACAAAATAAAAAAAAACATGTGCTTCCGAACCAGCTACGGAAACATATAATATATATACCTAATTCACATCGACAATTGTTCCATAAGATTCAGGTTTTGCCTAGTTTAAGGAGCAGGATTCAATTTTTGTAATAATATGTCCGTTTTACTCTATCTCTATCAAATGTGTAAAGTTATACTTAAAGTCAAATAAAGAATTATTATTATTATTATTATTCTTTTTGTAGGTATTGATAGAAGTAATCGGTCTTTAGATTCGCGTTTATTTAACTGTATGTGTAGTCATTTTGAAACCTATGAACTCTTTTTTTATTAATTTCAATTTCAATGTCAAAATGTATACAATATGTATTGTAGTTTTCAATAGTGAATGTACGTAGGACGTCGGTGCGGAGCCTTGCATGTTCGAGCGCAACTCGCTCGAGTCATGTTTTTTTTTAAACATATATTTATTAAATAATTATTGTTATTTTAATCCTATTATTATTATAAATACGAAAGTCTGTATGTTTGTTTATTTGTTACTGCTGAACCGATTTTCATGAAATTTTGCTCACAATTTGGTAACTTTTTTTTTTTTTTTTTTAACGGTAGGAAAGCATTTACGCCGCATGGGTACACCCTGGGTGGGCTACCGACCAGTGTGGGGATTCTGAGCTCCCTAGAGAACCCTACCCCACTAAAACCTCACGGAAGAACTCAGCCGCCTTAGAAGGGTGAGATGACCCCGGATCTGTTCACAACAGGGTCACCTCGGCGACAGGCTGGGTCCATATTATGGGGCCCAGACTAACCTGCAGCCTCAAGGGAGTCGTCCGGCTCGATCTTTTGACGACCCCCGCCAACTTTAGAACCGTGCAATGGAACGGGCGCCCAACCCGTCCCTGGTCCGAATTAGGAATCTTGTAGGAGACGCTCATATCGTCTCCTACGCACCCCTGTCCGTCGGCGACCGAGCAGAATAGCTTCTGCTTCCTCTCTGCTCCACTCGTCGGCCTCCTTTTGAGACATCACAGTCTCACAACTCACAATTTGGTAACTTGAGTTAACACAGGATAGTTTTTATCCCGAAAAAAAATATTCTTGTGGCATGCCATGGGATCTATTTTCCACGGGATCGAAATTTACGCAGGTGAAACCGCGAGGTGCAGCTAGCTTAATTTAATTACTAAATTATCACTTCAAACTGCATTATTAAATACAAATAAATTAATTAAGTAAATGAACAGCATATTTGTTAACGAACATTCATCATGTTTATTTGACGCATTTGTTTTTCATCAAATAATACTTTCATAGTACATATTGTTGAAGGAAAAGTTATATTGAAGTTTTATTAAGTTTGAAATTATACAAGGTTGATAAAAGCGAGAGGCATTAAATTAAACTACCAACTTTTGTCAATCTTGTATAAGTGTTTATCTCGGAGTTGAGTTGAGATCGCTAATAATTACAGACCTCTGAGTTCAAATTACGATAAAGTTATCTTAATAAATAAAAATCTCGTACAACGTTCTGTGATTAAAATATTTGATACTATTGGACCGATTTTAATGAAATTTCGCAGAAATATAGAACTTTATAATATGAAATGCAGAAATAAGCTATAATATATTTCGATTAATGACGATATTTTTATTGCCACAGCAACATGTGGCCCCATGGGTTGGAGTGTAAAAAAACTCTTAATGAGTGACTGAGACACAAGGTTAACCAAGGTTACTAAACGCTAAAAAATTGACATGAAGATATGTTCCATAGGAAACTATGGTAAGAACAAAAAGAAAGGATTTTTTAATATTTTATTCTAATGGGCTGAAATATGAGTTGTATGAAATTATTCAACTTATGCAAGCGAAATGGCAGTGTGTGTACGTGGTCCTACTTAAATCATATGCTATATGTTATTGCGATTGACGTGATATTTTTGTGGCCCTACAAGACGTGGACTAGTCTATTATAAAATACAATTAAATGATTAATGTCACAAATATATATTTACTTTGACGCCCAGGCTGGCGCAGTGGTACAGGGCTCGGATAAGCGGAGCATGTTGCGCCAGTGGTCGTAAGTTTTAATTCCGCCTTGGTCATGGACGTTTATCTATGTATTTACATAATAAAAATCATGTATACAAATTTTCTGAAATGTATAAAATGCATTTGTCTAGTACCCGAACACAAGTCCTTACGGTACTTAGCACAGGGCTAGGCTAACGTGGTGTGATATATACCTACACAGTAATTTATTTTGTTTATTTATTTATATTAGATGTAAGTCCCTTAATCTTACGATTTTTTCCATACCTACCAATATAAGGATTAGGACCTACTTATAAGACACTAGCTAATGCTTGCTACTTTGTTCGCGTATCGTAGTAATATTATAATCAAAGTAATTTGTTATTGTTTGCTTGCAGTGTGCCGAAATTTCGATTTCCCGTAGGAATAAGCGATTTTACCGCAGTACAAAGTGTTTTTCATGTTGGGCTTGCTATTGTGAGCGACTTTTAAGAAAACAAAAATTCAATCGAATTGTATTGGTTTTACTTCTCAGAAATTTAATCACTAATAAATTATGTATAATAATAAATTATATATTATTAACAGTTGATTTACAACGCGAAAAAGTTGTCTGTAAGAGATATTCTACACTTAAAATAAAGTATATGTTGGGCCCCGAATAGGGCCAGCAGGATCAGAGACGTCTCGTTCATCAACTTAAAAATGATGACGTTGCTATCGCAAATAGTGAGTAGCCAGTGGCCCATTGCGGCAGGGAATAAAAAACTGCAATGTGCAATGCATAGAAATTATTGACGCGGATTTTAAAGTCTGTAGGTAGTCACTAAACGGCAGATGGCTCCGATTGGCTTTGCCCTTCTATGCTAGAAAAAGTCACAAATTGATCTAATGATAATGAAATGTACGTAACAATTCAAATGTGCGAGTGCACCTGAATCGTTCCCGGTCGATATCCAGAGCCTCCTCGTTATACCGACGCCATGTTTTTGTGTTACAAAGGGACCCATTGATTGGTTACTTGGTCTTGTTATCAGCTACTGTTACATCAGAAATTATGACTCCTCATAATTCATATCGCTTTGGTGATTCTTACTCCCTACCTTTTGTTGTCAATTTTTATACAAATAAATAATATTGGAGTGTCTCTCTGTAATAACAAAATAACCGCTTTTTAATACATGCATAGGATAGTAAGTATGATATAATACAGGTGTATTATAAAAATTGACAAAAAAATTATAAAAATAACGTTTTTACAATTGTTGTCTGTCTGTCTGGCTGTTGGTTCCGCTAATCTCGAAAATAGCTGCACTGATTTTGACTCGACTACCACTGGCAGGTACCTAATGTAACTTCTTATTAGGTACATTCGCTTCCTGCCAGTTTTTCATTTTTAAAATTACAAGTCGAAGTCGGGGGCACAACTAGTTTACAATAAAGGAGAAGGTACTTTTTATGTTTAAAGATAAATGATCGTATTATTTTATGTAATTTTTGAATTAACACAAATGAAATCAAATACTTACTTACTTATTTATTTAGGGCTGTTTTCGCAGATTACCACTACAGTCAACTATCTAATTGTTACTAAACTTTACCTACCACATAAATATTACATATTAATTACTTCCAACAGTAATCTGCCATAACCAAATTTCAAATATTTTTATGGTATGGGGGGTAAAGGAGCTGTGGGAGACATTTTCAGGACTGCCGCCCATAGGCACCCATAGACATCCGCATAAAGGCTATATAGATGCGCCCAGAAGGAAGGACTCCTTTCTCCTTCCACCTCCATGGACTACTTACACACCGCACGAAACGCGACAGCACAGTCACTTTACGCCGGTCTCGTGTAAGCCAGAGGTAGCTCCCTCTATTCGGCTGCATGCAAGTCTGCAGTGTAGCACTGCCTCTTACTAATACGACTTAAATTCCTAATGTGCCAATCGAGACTTTAATACGAGAATCTGAAGTTAGCTACCTATTAGATTTTATATTTAATGCAATATTAGAGACAGTATAGTTTTGTCAGTTTTTCCTTTTAAGATCTCATCAGAATAAGAACACTGAATAACCTACAACCTCTCTAGACAGATTATTTATTCAGAGTTCTATTGTTGATTGAGAAGTGTTCGATTCTCTCGCCGATATAACACAACCAACGGATCCTAACAAGACTTGTAACAGTAATATATTACATGTTTCTTTTTATAGTAAAGCCGGGCTAACTACTAAACATAGTATTAACTTAGGCATGTAGTTGACACACGTCACTCGCGTGACAGTTTCATGAAACTTAATTAAATCTCGCTCTCGCGGGTATCTACCCTTCCCACAGCGCAACATCAATACTGCGGGTTTCCGTGAGAGCTAGCACCATTTTTGTAAGTGGCCGGATCGATCGTGGATGGACTATTGGTCACACAATACCGGCTCATAATAATGGCTCTTCAGTGGTTTGTGAGGTCTGAATTATTTTTTTTTAATTTTATGGTATAAGGGGTCAAACGAGCAGTCAGAGCCATTTTTTTTTTATGACTACCGACGCCCATAGACATTCGCATAGGGGCTATACAGATGCGCTGCCTTCCTTTCTCCTCCCACCTTCACGTGCCACCGGCTACTTACACACCGCACGAAACGCAACAGCACAGCTGTCACTTTACGCCAGTCTCGTGTAAGCGAGAGGTACCTCCCCGGTCGTGCCGGCCCAATCCGGCTGCATGCACGCATGTAGTATGGCACTACCTCTTCCTAAAATATAGTATACCCAGATGTCACATATAGCTAGACACATTAATATGTAAGATGTAATCAGCGTCATCATCATCCAACTTTACCGGTACGCTGCTAGACAGGCTTCTGTCAATGCCAATGTAAAGCTAATGAAAATATAGAACAATAGATCACAGCAAATTAACAGTTGACAGTCTTCTTAATCAAGCAATTATACGAGTTAGACTTTGCTCAAGATCTAATTGTGTCGTCTATATTTAACGAAGCTAACAGTGAAACAATCTTTACGTGCTAACAGAATCTTCCAGTATTAGCAAATGTAAATAGGCTATGATTCGGAGAGAATTGTCTTAATTTAATATACACACGTGACAATAATAATTTAATTTAATGTTTTATAAATGATATTATATTAAATTATATTAGTTTATTTGCTAGAATCCTCATTTTAGAAATGCCAAAATTTTCTCAACTGTTGATTGATGCTTTTGGATAAATCCCCAAAAAGGTTTGAGCAGATAATCCCTTTTCAAAGGATGGAAATATCGAAATAAGTTTAGAACTCAGCTTCCAATAATTGATCAAATAAATTCAGCTGTTATGCTAGTTTGCAACTACATTTCTGGTACCTTTATTTAATCATCCGGTAATTTGTGAAGCGATTTTACCTTCACTATAGAAGGAATAGGAGAATAGGGAAACGAAGAGTAACGCATCTGTATTTTCATTTTTTTGTGCAAATATTTATTATCTACAAACTTTGTGTAAGCTATTTTTGATAAAATTGTTTGGTTAGGAAAAAATTAAAAAACCGAAATAAGGGCCTTTGACCTTGAATAACTTTTCAGCTCTTACGGAATCGATGGGGACTGGTATTTTATTTTAAATAATGTACCGAAGGTATCTACCAAAATTCAGCCCGAAAAGAATTTAGGTTATTTGATGACAATTTTCGTGCCTAAATTGAACACAAAACGAAGAGCAATTCAACTTGCATTCGTATGGTTTGTGCGGACACTTATGGGCATAATTATTTTCTACCAACTGGTAGACAAACGACTCGTTGGTTCTCCCTATTTGTATCACGTTTTGGCTTGACGGTCGTTTCAGATATTCTATTTTTCGATATAACTACTACTACCGAATGATCTAATGTCGGAATTTTATCGACAGTAGGCAAACTCATCAACAGATTAGGATAATAAAAATGGCAATAAATTTATCTACATAATAATACGTGAAGAAAAATTCTACCCCTTATTTTAAAACTTTCTAAATGGAGGTTAAAGAGAACATGTGCAGCTAATAGGTGCTTTAATAAAACATGCATAACATTTTATTACTTTACCTGAATTAAATACAACCCTTATTACGGCACGTGTTTAATGTCTAAACTCGTGTAATACGCAAATTGATTACCTTTATGAGATTGTCAAACATATTATTATCGACGGTTCAGTTTTCAACCCAACAAGTCTTAAAAGTTCAAAAATCGGTTTTAGGCCATATTATATAATTTGTTTTTAATGGTGAAACCAAGTAATCGAAATACGCAACAGAATTATAGTTATGAAGTATAAAATTTTTATTGTATAGGAGGGCAAACGAGCAGTTGTAGCCATTTTCATGACTACCGACGCCCATAGACATCTGCATAGACTACAGATGCGCTGCCCCCCTTTCTCCTCCCACCTCCGTGGACCACCGGCTACTTACACACCGCACGAAACGCGACAGCACAGCTGCCACTTCACGCCGGTCTCAGGTAAGCGAGAGGTACCTCCCCGGTCGTGCCGGCCCAATTCGGCTGCATGAAAAATGTAATGATCACATGTGTGAAAACCGGCCAAGTGCGAGGACTCGCGCACGAAGGGTTCCGTACCATTATCTACGAAAACGGGAGCTTATCTTTTGTATGGGAGCCCCCCTTAAATATTATTTTATTTTAAAGTAAATATTTATTTTTAAGGAATAATAATAAATTAATATTCTGTGAATATTTCAATCGTGTACCTTTTGCCGTTATCAGTATCGAGCTACAAAATCACGTTTGTTGTATTGGAGCCCCCCTTAAATATTTGTTTTATTTTAATTTAATTAAGGTTTTTTAAAGACAATATATATGTAACTTAATATTCTGTGAATATTTCAAGTTGTTGCCGTTGTCAACATCAAACAAAAACGATCAAAAAAATCACGTTTATTGTATGGGGGCACCCTTAAATATTCATATTATTTAATTTGTTGTTATAGCGGCAACAGAAATACACCATCTGTGAAAATTTCAACTGTCTAACTATCATAGTTCATGAGATACAGTCTGGTGACAGACAAACGGACATCGGAGCCTTAGTAATAGGGTCCCGTTTTTACCCTTTGGGTACGGAACCCTGAAAATCACCCTTTGTTGTGCCCCCTCATTATATTTCCATAATGGCATTATTTAAAATAATCGTCGAACAACGTTTAGTTCTGCGGTCGAGCGAAACCTAAACAATACAGGTGTGCTGAGTAACACGAAGCTGTACTTTCCACTAAATTAGCCCTTCAGATGCAACTTTAGATCCACAGGTCCAGCCGCACAAGGAGTACTGCTCTCATCTTTAAACCGGAGCCCCGAGATTTCAATGATGTCACAAAAATTATCGATCGTTCCTTAAAGTCCGATCGGTTCTTTACTTTTAGGCTTGCATAAAGAAGGCAGTATATTTTCTACCCTATTTTAACGGAAATGTTTGGAGGGATCATTAAACAGAATTTCTTTCTCCACACGACTTTTATGTAAATATAACGGCACTCCGTGGTATATTCGTATAGATCATAATGTCGTCCTAGCCGGTTTCGGCTACGGCGGCCGTCTATATGGACGTGCCATCTGCGCAGGACATATTATAGTGCACAAGTGTGCGCGCAGACACAAGTGCACTCTCTATTCCCTCATTCTCATATTCCGATGGGACGGCAATCCGACACGACCGGTGAGAAATCAGGCGCAGGACCGACGGCTTAACGTGCTCTCCGAGGCACGGGGGTGTAACACCGCCAACTTCCTGACTCCGGACTGTTATTAGAAATTGAAAAATCCCAATAACAATTTTTGGTCCGACCCGGGATTCGAACCCGGGACCTCACGTCTGTGGTTGAACACGCTTACCACTAGACCACGAGGCAGTCGATCATACAGATCTCTCTACTCTAAAAAGGAGAAAGGACTCTAAAAGGATGACTACTTATCTGCGAGAATTCTAGTATTGCGGATGTTTGTGGACATTGGTGATTGAGAATTTATTGGCGATTATATCACGTTAGCGTTAGTACATAAATAAAATATTTATTTACTGGTTTAGTTACATTTTTTCACCATCCCGAAGAAAGATGTAAAACTAAAACTTAAACTAAAAAATACAAAAGGAAAGAATCGAGAATGATAATTACATAATTTTAAGGGAGGAATTTAAAATTTCTTTAAAACTTTCTGTAAATTTTTATATAATTATTTCATAATTTATTTATTACCTTAGAATCTTCAAAAATCTTTTAAATACTAATTAAATACGTGGACTTTCACTACTAATATTTATTTTAAAGTTATTATGTATATGTTATATTGTAGATATATTTATTAGCAAACCCTTTAAGCTGTATAACTCGAAAATATCACTTCTGCTCTTATTGGGTTTCACCATTATACCCTCGTTATATTTTAATATGATGATAATTAGTTTTTACAAACTGTAAAATCAATATATATTTTTACAATCTTACATGTTAATCGAATTTAGATCTGCGATCGATCACTAATAATAGTATACAATACATAATTCTTTATTGCACACTAATTTACAATTGCTTACAAGGGATATAGCACTCTCTATAATAATAAACGTGCAATCGACGGCCTTATCGCTTTAAAGCGTTATCTTCCAAGCTACAATCACTAGTATTTATAAATAAAATTAGATGCAATGCAACTATGTAATGTATCACGAATATATTACTAATGTATTGTTTTTTTTAAATTCGAATAAATTGTATCACGGTAGCGTGGCCGAGCGGTCTAAGGCGCTGGTTTAAGGCACCAGTCTCTTCGGAGGCGTGGGTTCGAATCCCACCGCTGCCAATTTTTTTCGTTAATTATTACAATGACTTATTATTATTCTCTGTCTAGACTAATATCCCTGGAATAAGTATCAAATCGTATCAAGCAATTCAATCTGTTCTTCGCTCCTAGAAAGATAACTACATTAATAACTATTTTTAAATTTCCAAATTCATGTTTGAGACAAAATTTAGATCGTTTTCACGTTTCTTAATTTAAACACGTGTCTCACAATATTTCTCCGGGCGAACTACTGCGGCTACTGAAACGATATAAATAAAATGTTGCTTTATGTGATTTTGTCTAATTAAAAATATGGGCTACATTTTATTTCGATTAATGATTATTTTTAATGCCACAGCAATGCGTCATTGTTATAATATAAATTTAATATATCAATGTACTGTGTAATGCGTATGCTATTTTAGCATTACATAACATAGTTGCGGTCAGCCTCAAACATGCGAAGGTCACAGGTAATTAGTTACGTATTATTATTTAACCTATACAGCTTTGCACAAGCTTCGTTTTATTCAGAGAAAGAGAAAAAAAAATGAACTTCAACAACCCCCTGACTTTTAAGTGGAATTATTTTTATATCATTTAAAATTATATATAGGCTAAGACTATTTCAAAAGCCATAATAGGGAACGAACTTCTAGACTGTCACGCAAACTGGTGGCTAAAATGCTATTAGTTGCTGATGTTTATTAGTTATAACGAAAATATAATTTCAATATATGATTATATGATAAAGTATCTATGTTTATTTCACGGTCCCTATGTAAATAACATACTGTTCATTTTTTTGCGCGTGGCCCACGGTTTTGGCCGACTTCTTAGTAAGTATTACATTTATGTATAATATTAATATATAAAAAATATATAGCTTTAGCTATATTGTTCAATTTAGAATAAAAATACGCGACATAAGTGACGTTTGTCCACAAATGTGGATTTCGCTCATGACAATGGCACGTAAATGCAAAATTTGTTTTGTGAATTCAAATACAACCTAACTATAATTATATATCCAAGACAATTAATAAATAATGTTTTATTTGAGCCCAACAATGTAGTACAATGTAGTACACTAACATATTGTAATTAATTTCGCCCACACTCATCTATTTGTCTAATATTACGGTCACATTGAAGATCTAGACAACCTTACCTTGACGAAAATAGATCAGTATGATTACCTTCTGAATAAATAAATTGAGATTTTCCACTTTTACGTTTTATCTTATATTATAAAAATCTCAAAGTATTTTTCCTCCTCCTAAAGTAAAAGTCCTAAAGTATATTTCAAAGCTTTGTTCCGATATTTTAAAGGATTAAAACTACTTACGTAGCTGAGATAGAAAACATATATTATATATTACCAAAACTATATTACTATTATACTATTATACGTTACCAAAACTACTGTATTATCAATAAAATGTAGAATAGGGTCGCATTTAACAATTTGGCACTTTAAGAAGTACTTGAGTACTATTTAGTGGAGTTCCTGGGGGTTTTTACCTCGGACTAAAGTTACAGTGAATGAATTAATATGATCGATGTGGGATATTGTTTTTTAAACTATAAATAGCAATGTAATGCAAAAATAATGGGTAATTATTTTTTTGTGCATTTCATTTTTTTTTTTGTTTTTTTTTAACAAATTATTATAAAAAAATATAATGTTTGACCATATGTTTTCACTTAAAACAGTATTTTTTTTGTATTTATATGTTAAATCTTAGCCGAGTAGAGATACAGGAACATTTTTCAAAGATACCTATGTATGAAAATAGCAGTAGGGATCTCGAACAGGCAGAAAAACGTGGAGAGGAGAGCGGAGCGGCAGCTGCTATATACAAAGGAATTTCTCGGCTAGTTTAATAATTATAAGTAAATGAAATGTACTCTATTGTGTACATTTAAAAAAATAAGGTAATTAATTACGACTAATGAAAAGCAACAAAAAATATTAGTATAGAATCTGTTTATTTAAATACAATTACATTGTTGTCTACATCTACTTCATCTATCTGTAGTCTGGTGTAGTATTGTAACAACTATTTCCGCTGCACTGTAAACATGCTACACTGTAGTATAAACCACTTTTTCGGCATCCACACGCAGCTCCACATCCCTTTTTGCAACTACAAAATAACATTTGCAAACTATCCGGAGAAGGTAATTGATTCATTGTTATTGGGATGTATATGTTATTGGAATACTTCCATCCCCAATTTTCAATAACTACATAATTTCCTAGCCATATCTGAATTTGTAGGTACACTCGTTTAAGGTGCAGTTTTAAGTGCATCAGTTGTTGGAGGCAGTGATGACAAAGGAACACTTGTGTTTTCGGCTGTTGCCTTTATGAAAGAATTGAACCTCAATGTATTTAAATCATGAATTTGGGTAAACATTGCAATTTATAGTTTAAAAAACAATATCCCACATCGATCATACTGATCCATTCACTGTAACTCTATTCCGAGGTTTTACGGTTTTATATGCTCCAGGCACTCCACTAATTATTAATATAATTTATATCTACTTCTCGTTTAAGACATAATAATAATATCTGTGGACTTGTCACAAAACGTTAGCCTAACCCCGTGCTAATGTATCATAAGGACTTGTGTTACGGGTGCTAGACAACGGAAATATATTTATTAAGTTATATAAATTTAGAAATTTTATATATTTAAGATTTTTATTATCTAAATACATATATTACATAGATAAACATCCATTACCAGTATGGGATTCGAACCTGCGACCCCTCGTGCAACATGCTCCGCTTATCCGAGCCCAGTACCGCTGCGCCAGCCTGGTCGTCAAATACCAATATCACATAGTAAACTAAATTAAATAGATTTGATTTTTGACGAAATTGGTTTCGAGATGTTAGTTTCGATTTCAGATTATTACAATTTCATATAAGTTGTATCAAAGTGAGAACGTAGCTAGAAATTAGTCCAGGCCGCGTCGGAGGGGAAAATTAGTTTATACAGACTAAGTCTAGACAGAGCCTTAAGGTGTTTATGACGTCATTATTTTTATACATACCTATAATTAAAAATCATAGCTGTAAGTATTCATTTTTTTATCTACACTAATGTTGTAACATTCTACTTATGTTTTCAATACTTGACTTATAATAACTACTGTTATAGCTCAGACAACAAAAAACTCAATTTAAGCAATTTCACATGATGTTATAATATCCAAATCGATATCGTAAAATCTCATTATAACACTGTGTGAGAGCGAGAGAGAGAGAGAGAGAGTGGTGAGAGAGCCTTATTTCAAAATCCTAACAGTGCGCGTTCGCTCCTGAATGGCCCTGCGCGCGCTGCAGCTGCGCTCTCATTGGTTCAATGCCAGCTTGCGTAGGATTTGCGAGAAAGTGACAAAGCTCTACAAAAAAATGAAAGCAAAAATGAACGCCACATACAACGAATAATCTACTGTTTAGTAGAAATTTAAAAATAAATTCATGTGATTTTTTCTCATTATATTTCAACATTGAAGCTAGTATTTTAACATTGAATTATAAAAAGTATATATTTACGCGCCGCAAATTTTGCAATCAAATTAAAGTATTTAATAAAAATATTTATCTTCAAAGAACATTACATTTTAAATCGTCGGTCAAGCAGTCGTCGCCTCGTCGGTCAAACAGTCGTCGGTCCAACAACGAATGGGGCAATACGCGTGAATTTAATGTTTCGCAATGTTTGATTATTTGATTAATTGCATTAGTGAAGATAAAGTAGTGTATGCAACTGCATATAACACGGGTATTAAAACACTCGCGTTCGCTCGTTTCAAAAACTCATACTCGTGTTTTAATACCATTCGTTATACGACAGTTGCATAAACTACTAATATTCACTTTTCGTGTCGTTAGCAGTTGTCTGTCTTTCAGATCATGTCAATGCAGCATTTTATCATTCCTTAACCTGGTGTGTACCAATACCCCAGGTTTATTTGATAATGATAAGAGGAAAGTGCCTTTTTATCTTCCTTACCAAAGAAAGGAGCAGGGAGCGCCCTCTGCTCTTTCTTTCTGGCGTCACGATGGATCATATTACTTTGTCGCGTAGTTGCAATGGGTTGGAGTTTTTTTAGGTGCCGTGTAAATGTTTGTTTGTTAAAAAAATCTAAAAATCTGGGTATCCTGTAAAGAACTGGCTAGGCAACGAGGTACTTTATTAATAATACTTCAGAGGCCCGTCTCAAAAGGCAGTAGTTGCGCCGATTTAGTCAGTATTTGGCGCTTTACTACACTACGATTACTATCCTACTAATATTATAAATTCGAAGGTATGTAAATTTGTTTGTTTGTACATATTTTCATGAAATTTGGCACACACATAGAGGGTAACTTGGATTAACAAATAGGATTTTTTTCCAAATAGGAAATGTTTCTATGGGATGCCATGGGATGATTTTCTATTTTCCACGGAATCGAAATTTACGCGGGTGAAACCGCGGGGCGTAGCTAGTTAAGTAAATAACAGGTTTTTCCAGCTAGCATTCTCAAGCATTCAACAACTACCTACTGAGCGTAGATTTAGAATCTCGTTCTGAGTTTCACCTTCAAAATTGTAACTAGTTAAATGATAAGGAGGTATTTATAATAGTAGTTTATGCAACTGTCGTATAATGAAGAGGAAGTTAAAACTCGAGCGTGTGTTTATGAAACGAGCGAACGCGAGTTTCATAATAGTAACACGAGTGTTTTAATACCCGTGTTATATGCCGTTGCATACACTACTTTATCTTCTCTAATGCAATTAATCAATTAATCAAACATTGCGAAACATTAAATTCACGCGTACGTGTATTGTCACAGCGAACTTGCCGCCATTAAAATCTAACCAATGAGAGCGCAGCGGCAGCGCAGGGTCAATCAGGAGCGAGCGCGCGCTGTTAAGGATTTTGACATAAGGCTCTCCTTCCAGCACAATGTTATAATGAGATTTTACGATATCGATGTGGATATTATAACATGTCAAATTGCTTAAATTTAGTTTTTTGTTGTCTGAGCTATAACAGTAGTTATTATAAGTCAAGTATTGGAAACATAAACAGAATGTTACAACATTGGTGTAGATAAACTGTATTACGATAAATGAACATTCACTGTGAATACCTTCTCCCCTCTTTATTACATTAATATATAATTTTTTATTTTGCCGTCTTTCTAGGTAAACTACGTTTCCCGTCTTAATTTAAACGTGTAATCTCATACTGATAAATATGGAAGCTACTTAAGACTTTTTTATAGTATAAGGGGACAAAAAAGCAGTCGTAGCTATTTTCGTGACTACTGACACATAGAGGCTAGAGGGCATAGAGGTTATACAGATGCGCTGCCTACCTTCCGTATCTCACCATGCCTCTCCACGCCTGTTTCATGTAAATAAACATGGACATATTGTATTAGTTATTACTCTATGTCGTCAACGTGCCTCCTATGGCTCATTTGACTTCTAAAATAACTTCACAATAATATTCAAATATTAAAATTACAGTCTTACTGCACCGCATTATAGTCTATATTCCCTGAGCAACATGAAACACGGCAGGTTGCTAAGCCACACGGATATAATCGTTCAGCTAGCAACAGCCGAGGACCCTATTGTCTGGCTCATAAAAGTCACATTGGATTAGTAGCAGATTAAGTCCATATTAAAGGCTCCAGTGCTGATTTGCCATTGTATATATCGTGTCAATGGCTGCGTCGGTATTAAGAAGCACGTATCAATCACGTGATTCATCGGATTGCAGTGCATATGATTTATATTAAATTCCATTGAGCCATCTGGTTACCTTATTAGGTTAGAGTTATCTGGATGCGTCCATGGAGGAGAGGTCGCGGGAGGAGAGGTGTTTCGGTGTGTCGTTGCGGTGCACCCTGTCTCCCGCGTCCAAACGGGGGCGCACCGTTCCGTACTTCCTCTGCGGCCCACCGCTAACGCACCTGGCGAGGAAATGCGGCGGGTCGATGCCGTCCTCCCTGTCTTCTGCAGCCGTTTAATGGTTGGCCTCTGTGTGGCGGTCGGGGTCAGCCAATGTCGGAGATCCTCCACCCGTCCCTCTGAATTTGCAGATGGCGGCAAAAAAAACAGGTTCGAGTCTCTCTCGCCGGTGATCCCTCGTGGGAACTTGTGGCGGAGGTTCTTGCTGAGATCTACTCCTATGTCTCGGCTAGGTCTATGAAAACCCCACACTGGACGCATACTGCGGGTTCCGAATAGGGCATGCGACGTTAATTCGGAGGTAGATTTTTGGGAATTTCGTATGACTATGCAAGAAGAGAATAGGCATATACTTTTTAGTAATTATTCAAGATAGTAATTTATAATATGTCGAACGCAGGTAACCAGTATAATAATTACTCTTACATAAGCCCAGATAACAAAGGAGCAAAGCACAAAACATATTACCTACTATAATGCACAAGAGTTGCCGAACATAGGTGTACTTTAATAAGAAGTAGTGCCACGCTGCAAGCATGCATGCAGCCGGATCGGGCCTGCACGACCGGTAAAGTCCCTCTCACTTACATGATACCGGCGAAAAATTACATCTTTGCTGTCGCGTTTCTTGTGATGTGTAAGTAGGCAGTATCTCATGACAGGGGGACAAAGGATGGCAGTGCATCTGTATAACCTCTATGCGGATATCTGTGAGCGTCGGTAGTTATCCGAATGCTCGTTTGTCCTCTAATACTATAAAAAAACCCTTTTCCTTTATTCTTTTTATTACAATAGAAGGGCAGGCAAGAAGAAAAATCTTGCGCCGAGCCAACCAACTACTTAACGTACTCACCGCCGCTTGTGTTCACCTGCTTTTTGAGATCTAACTGTTACTAAAAATTGCAAGACCGCTCCTCAATCCCGGTAATTCATGATTCATGGTTGATCATGCTTAGAGACCATGAGTTTCATAACGTGTATGAAAAGTTAAACTTCATTTCACCCACTTCAATCAGTTTTGTTAAAATTATAGCTACCCTTGTCTTGAAAGTTTAACTTTTAAATTGTTTGTTCTTTATACAAATAAATCAATAAATTTTAATTGTGAAGTTAAGCTGAATTCATCAGTCATGCCAGCTTTGGGCCAATATTATTATTTTGTAGGACGAAATAAACTTTTCTAGTTCTTTCTCGTTCCAGATATTCTCTAAATTTTGGCCGTTTTTATGTAGATAACAGCTATTATTACAACATCTTTACTGTCAGTCAGCATTACTTTAAAAAGTACGGGACGTCATCGTTCAATATCGGGGTAGTACAAAGGTCAGGTTCCTAGTAATAATAATAATGTTGTCCTAACTCGATATCGACTATGGCGGCCAATGGAGCTGTAGAGCTACTAGATATCTTCGCAGGACACATTGCAGAAGTGTGTGCGCAGTTACAAGTGCACTCACTATTTCCTCATTCTTATATTCCAATGGGACAAACCAAAGTAGCTCGTGATCGTGACCTTTGGCACTCTATGGGCCTATGTCGAGCGTGGACATCCTCCGGCTGATGATGATGATGACGATGAAACGAAAACGACCGGAAAGAAATCAGACGTAAGACCGACGGCGAAATGTGTTCTCCGAGGCACGGGAGTGTTACACCGCTAATTTCCAGACAACGGAATTAGAAATTGCAAAATCGTAATAACAAATTTTGGTGTAACCTCGGAATGGAAACCCAACATTCAACAACGTCTGTTATTGAATGATTACAATTAGACCACGAGTTAGTAAATAGTCTAGTCAACATCTTGAAAAACGTGAAAAATAGTGATAAAGGTTCTAAAAATATGAGCGATGGCTCATCCGATCCGGAATGACAATTTGAAAAAGGTACTTTGAGGGTTTTACAGCATGCAAATAATTGCAATTGTTATTAACAAATTAAGACGAAAAAAAAAAGGCATTTCGTTTTTTGCTTATAACTCGATAAATATTAATAGTTAAGAAATTTAAAAAAAAGATTCTTAAAGAGGAGGAAATTTCCAATAAAAAAGTCTTAACTCCCGGAACTCTATCTCCATTATTAATAATTTTAATTCAACACTGAAAATAGGGCTCCGCGCGCCTGTTACGGCCATAGCGCATCGCCGCTAAAGACAGCACACCGCAATAAATAATTTTTTTTATGCATTATATATAAATTTAAAAATCTGAAAAAATTATGCTGTCTTGTTAACACTTTAAGCAATAAGGTCCCGTTAGAATTAAACTTTGATCGTCATTTTTTTAAAAGTTATGCAATTGTTAATTAACTAATTTTTTGGCTATCCCCAAATTTTTGTTAAAATTTGTTTAAATTTGTAAGTTTAAAAAATTATTATAAACAAAATAATGAATTCTTTTTAACTTTTATCACGTGATCGTCTTAAGCGCATGTATAAGAAAGGGTTCACGAAGAATAAAATTTTATAGGGCTATTATT
>LUGF01026704.1:5824-17014 GCA_001625245.1 Calycopis cecrops | reverse complement strand
CCTCAGGTCGAGGCAGCTGCTCGGTCCGAGGCTGCCTCAAGTGGATACCCAGCTTAACACAACTTGGCATTCCTAGGTGTAAGTTCCAGTTGATTGGAAGCGATCCGTCTTCCGAGCGCACGCGGCCGTGTGGGTAGAAGTAAATAAAATAAATGTTCGCGCCAGCTGCCGCCGCGTTGGAACTAATCAAATACTAGTGTTGCGAGTTTTGTTTGTTCAAGCGGAAACTACGGAGTATATTCGGATGTATGTGGGCAGTAGGAGGTAGTGCCACGCTTCAGTGCGACTGAATTGGGCGGGGACCGAAGGTATCTCTCGCTTACACACTTTAGTGTGACAGGTTTGATGTCGCGTTTCGTGCGGTGGCCCGTGGAGGTGGGAGGAGCTACGCATCGGTGTAAATATGCGGATGTCTATGGACTTTAACGTCTATGTTTGCCGCAGTAGAGATTACTTACTGATATAACAGAAAAAACTTAAGATGAAAATAATATACGTTTCAATGGGATGAAACTACGGAAATCAGTAATAAAGTTTTTACTACCTACAGAAACAAACTTTGCACATTAATAGCCAAGGTCTAGGCGATAACCAAACTGCTGATAGCTGAAAAAACAACTATTTCCTTATAAACACCGTATCATCGCCTATTCTAATATTATTTTTATAGTGTAGAAGAGCAAACAAGCAGTCTGAGTAATTTCCATGACTGACCTCTATAGATATACGGATATATAGATTACACACCTTCCATGGACGATCAGCTACTTACACACTGCACGAAACGCGACAGCACAGCTGTCACTTTAATTGTTATGAATCTCGTCTCGGAATCTAGTCCTCTCCATTAGGGAAACAGCGTAATTGAAAAGATGGTGTGTATATGTGGCTTAATTACTAACACTTATATAGATTTTTCATTACCCGATATAAAGGGAAAGTTACTTATTTTGTTGTAGAAAACAAGCTTAAAATGATGATATTTTTTCAAAAAAATGATTCTTCTCTCGAGTAATTTCAGTTTGACTCGACGTCTTTTCCTAATTTGGCTTTTCGTAATTATCCCTTCAATTTTTCTGCGAATGAAAAATGTGCAAAGTAACTCGGAAAAACAGTAGTGAATTTCTGAAAATTCGAACTCATTCGTTCGAATGATGAATATGGATTGTATTTGTTTTGTTCTTTGCGGCGCTGGGTGAAAAGTTTGCAGCAATTACAGGCGTAAATGCAAATGCAGGGTGGAAAACTCGAATGAACTGTGAAAACATTCCATTGCGATTTTCATCCACCAAAATGTTGAAAATGTTTCTTTTGGAGTCTTCAAAAAAAAAGAAACGCTGTTTGTTTATCCTCCATTCTGTCGCATGTCGTGTGTGTAAGTATCCGGTGGCCCATGGATGAAGTAGAAGGAAAAAAGGCAACGCGTCTGTATAAACTCAATGCGGATGTTTATAGCTGTCCGTTAGTCATGACAATGGCTCCGACTGCTCGTTTGCATAAACTAAAAAGTTAACTACTGAGCCATCCAGTCTATAAATACATTACAATGTTATTTTTATCACGACTTTAAATTGTAACACCAATTCCCAGACGAAACAAAACAATTATCAAAGTCTACAACCTAACTTAAAGTTAACGCCTACGCAGTACAGTTTATTTATTACTTTTAACTGATTAAAGTTAAGCACAAAAACTTAACTTCTTACTTAAAGTGTTGTAGTCAATTACGTTGAGCCAGGTGGAGCTAGTGATCCTCCCACGCTAGAATTGAAAACCTCGGGAGGCATAGCACTTGTAAAGTTTTCATCGAGAATCCTGCCTTGAATAAAGCTGTGGACTAGAAATAATGTTTCCATAATCTTAACATAGAATAACGTTACTCCAAGTATTAAACTAGAGTCTGTCAAATTCATTGGTACACATAAACAATATCGAATTCAACAGATTATAGTTTGATACTTGGAGTAAAGTTAATCTATGTTTATTAATAAGGCTGTAGAAGATCATTTTGGATTTAACAGTTTGTGTGTAAGAAAATAAAAATAGATCACAAGTAAGTGGTAGTGCCAATGCTGCAGCCGACCTAGGCTGGCACGAAGGGGGAGCGTACATGTGACAAAATCCTCTACTTTTATTCCGAGCTTCATTTTGTATTTGATGGCACTATCGCGTGCCGCGTGCCGCTTATTAGACTCCAAAATACTTGTATCTTTATTGTCTACTCTGACATAGCCTATTTGCATTAATGTAATAAAAACAAAACACTGCTGCTTCAAAATATGACTGGCTTTATACATGAAGTTTGTTTTTTATTGTCGATTCAAAATTAGAATGCTTACCGTGACCATAGACAATTAATTTATATTAGGACTGTAAAATCTAAGTAAATATGAATAAAAATTAATATACGTTAGTTGTAACATTTATGGTACTATGTGTCTAAGTGGTTCAGTATATATTATTAATATTCGTAATAGCTCATAGGATTTAAATCTCAATTACAATAGGTTTCGATCCAATACAGTATCTTGCTCCTTCGTCTGTGTTTAAGTGACACAAAATCAAAATTAGATTATTTTTCTATGCTTATAGTTGTCTTTTATCTATTCGCTGCTACCGTGCTTTAACACCGTAACGTAAATAGACCATCTAAGGACATTTTGCATCTAGAATAGTAGGCCAAATTTATATCCATTTTTTGCCATTTGTTTTAATGATATTATTAAAAATAATATTAATTTTCCAAACAGCAAACTACAGTTATGTATCTCAATTCGCTAATCAGAAAAATCATTATATCAACTAGAACAAACACTATCACAATAATTGACATTGTCGTCTGTTCGAGTGTTCGTCTGTGCCTGTGCTAGTGTCAGTTGTGCTACAGACACAAACCATTTCATCTAGTTCATTTACAATTTGCTGTATTTGTAGTTTGATGAATTACGATTATTATTGCACAATTAATTGTCTATTTTTTGTGCCTATAATTTCACACAACCACCAAATTTCAAAAACCGTCAGTAATACAAATTAAGAACGTGAAATAAGGGACCTAATAACATACATCATGTTTCAATCATTGTATTTTTTTTATATTATAAGGGGGCAAACGAGCAGTCGCAGCCATTTTCATGACTTGTAGTGACTATAGACACCCATTAACACCTACACCGGAGGGTAAGTACAGGCGATACCCTCTTTTCCCCATCCCTCCAGGCCGCACGTCTCATTCGCTAGTGGGCCACCGAAAACTCATAAACCACACAAACTAAAAATCTTCTATTTGGCCCCTGTACTAAAAAAATACAGTATAATGTAATTAGAAACACTTAATTTATGACCACCCATGCGAAACCGGGGTGATAAGCTAGTACACATGCCGTCTTTACATTACGGCAAACTCGAGATTTGTCGACATTAATTCGATAATTACATTTTGGCTCCCTCGTCTCAAATTTGAACACGTCTGTAGTTGGGCGCGTGGGACGTGACCTACAAACATACATGTAGAAGATATTTGTTAACTACAGAACATGAAACATAGCTTAAGAGGTAGTGCCACACTGCATGCTTGCATGCAGCCGAATTGGGCCGGCACGACCGCGGAGGTACCTCTCGCTTACACGAAACTGGCGTAAAGTGACAGCTGTGCTGTCGCGTTTCATGCGGTGTGTAAGTAGCCGGTGGTCCATGGAGGTGGGAGGAGAAAGGAGGGCAGCGCATTTGTATAGTCTCTATGCGGTTGTCTGTGTGCGTCGGTAGTCATGAAAATGGCTCTGCCTGCTCGTTTGCCCCCCCTTTACCATATAACAAAAAAACATAGCTTATCTTTGTTAAAGCTCTTGCCGTACGTTGCAGCCGAAACGGGCCAGCCGATGAAGTGAAGGCTCGAGCCTCTGCGGACATCAAGGGACATCACATTTACAACAAACTTGTCGTTGTTTTTGTTGTGAACGCTTTTTTTGTAAATTTTAATTTTAGTTTTGTGTTTGGCTTAGTACATACGTAATGTCTATTCTAATATTATATGAGTAAGGGTCAACTCACACCAAAAGAGCGGCGAAGGGCAGCGAAGCGGAGCGCAGTTTGTGTCATGAATTTCAACTTTATTTTCATTACTCTCTCTCTCGCGACTTCTGGAGCATTCCAGCGGCTTCCCGAGCAGTCGCGGGAATCCGCGCGCCTTCCCTACCGGGCGAGTCGCTTCGCTTCGCTGCGCTTCGCCCCACTTGGGTGGGAGTTGACCCTTACTTTCTAACTTTGTTCGAGGGGGTAGTCTTCTAAAATGCTAAACTGTTTTTGGAAATTATTCCACTAACAGAAAGGTACATATTCAGGAAGCTTTATTTCATTATGATTGAACAAACTTTACTGAAGACGTATAACGAAGGGCACGGGTTAGTAATATATATTTTTCGAGTACTCTGTCGACGGCACTTTTGTAACGAGTATAAAAATATCAAGAAATCCAAACTTTCAAGACATAATTTTTTCGAACTTCAATTATTGAATGGATCCATTGACAACAAATTTACAATTGATGGTAAGTGCTTCATAGTATTGTTATAAGTTATAATAATAAAATTATATAATAAAACTTTATTCTTTCTCCACAAAAGCTTTTAGAAAGTCATGACTTTGGTCTAATGTGTTCTTTGTTTTAAACCGAGGCCTGTAGGTATGATTTTGCAATTTGTGCTACAGATTTCCAGGCTCTCATATTTCTTATCTTCATAATATTCATTAATTATACATTCCTACTATTGCATACACAATATTATGGATATAAATATTAAAACTTTGCATTGCATTTTAAGAGTTATTTTTATTTCATTTTTATTGCGATTTAACCTACTTATATTATAAATGTGCAGGACTCTCTTTTAATAAATACGACATGGATGAAATCGAGTGTCGCAACTAGTAATTATCTAAAAAGTGGATCTGAAATTATACTGTGAGCATAGAATGAAAAACTCACAACCGACGACGTATCTATGTCTAAGTCAAGTTGTATTAGACGCCGTATTACATTACGGCCAGCCGTTTTGTATTTTGGCGGGTCAACGTTTAGCCGGATCGTCATTGCGAGGCTTTCTGCAACACGTTTAACCTCATTATACTTCCACAACAGCGTAGCCATAACTTTATACGGTACCTCATGTGCGAGAGGTACCTCTGCCACCCAATTCGGATGCAATGTACATTAGCTCTTTTATACGATGTATTCCTCGGCTCCACAGAGCGATGACGTCATTAATCACCCACGAAAAGTTAAACAACGGCCGTAAAAACCGCGAGCGTTAAAAAACGGCGTTTATTAAAACTTCGCTAAAACTTCAGCAGCCATTACCGCCGCTCGTCAAGCGGACTATGGAGGGCAGAGGTAGGAAGGAGGATCCTTTTCAAACTTTAGCGTTTGTTACACATATTGTAGTTACTTTACGTGTTTTAAACAATAACTCACTTATTAAAGTTACAAAACATAACATTGCTCGACGTTTCGACTGGGTTACACCAGCTGTGGCACGGTTAGTACCTTTAATAAGTGTCTCATCGTGTTAAAACACGTAAACTACAAAAGGAAGGAGAATCATCTGTGTATATGAAAAAGTGTCCATTGAAATGCATTAAAAGAAGGTGGCGCCACATTAGCATTAGGGTAGGTTTATTTTTACTACATTATTTTGTACTAGGTACGCCAGTTGTTGAAATTTGCAATAACTAATTACCTACTTTAAATTGTTTTAAGCTTTCACGATTTGTATTCATATTTATATACTGGGAACGGGACTTAACCGCGTTATAAAATCGAAGTATTTACCTCGACGTTTTGGCCGTAATACAACGGCCGTGGTCACAAGTAGACTAATGCTGATATTGGAGTCGGGACCGAACCACTGGATCGAACTTCGCAATCCGATAATCCTCTCCACTGAACGCCATTATTATAACACAGTTCACAGTATATAAATACTAATTACTTTAGCCGCCAATAACTTGTTTTTTTAACTCGGCATAATTCGATTTGTTTACATATACTATCATACGCTCTATCTACCCCAGCTCCATTCTGGAAGGTTTTTGAATCGTTATTTATTGCATACAGCTGGATAATTTTTCATATTTTCTACCATATGAGATGATTCTCCTTCCCTCTACCCTCCATAAAGCGAACTAAACTTGGAAAGGCTTGGGAATTTCAATATACTTGACCTGGATATCGTATTTTAAACTCTATTCTCATGTGGTTTAGGCTTGGATCAGTTTGCCAAGGCCTATAATGTTGCCTTTCAAAGGGGTGTAATAGCGCTTTGTAGCGCCAAGTAATAGATAGTGTTTTTGCTATCCAAATACGTGTATGTCGGTATTTGTGCTAATATTTATCGATTGGAATTCCAGTGCAGTGGTCTGATTGAGTTTTGTCTAAACATTTCAAAAACATAGGTACGAAATAGATCAAGTTTTGCAGGCAACCCTTTTTTTATGGTATGGGGCGGGGCAAACGAGCAGTCGGAGCCATTTTCATGACTACCGACGCCCATTGACATCCATATAGAATCTACACAGATGCGCTGCCCTCCTTTCTCCTTCCACTTATATAGGCCACCGGCTATATACACCGCACGAAACGCGACAACACAGCTGTCACTTTACGCCGGTCTCGTGTAAGCGAGAGGTACCTCCGCGTGCGAGAGGACCGTGCTGGCCCAATTCGGCTGCATGCAAGCATGCAAGCACTACCTCTTAACTGGCTTAACCTGGCAAGAAAACTAAAATTAGTAGTAATTTTTGTAAGTGGTGCCTGTGGCTACCTAGCAACGGCCGGCCGCGGCGCAACCGAGGAAATATCTCTTGTTTACACGGCACCGGCGTATACTGACAGCTGTGCTATAGCATTTCGTACAGTGGCCTATGGAGGGAAGAGGAAAGAGGGCAACCCACGTGTATATTCATTGTGCGTTTGCCCCCTACACTAACAAAAAATAAATCTTATTCGACTTAAATTTACGTAATGTAAATTACGAAATAATTTTATTTCGTAATTTAATTTTTAATTTCATTTAATTCGTAATTTTCGTTTTATTAGTACGATGTATTCCCACGTAAGGCACCAGGCGCTCAGGATTAACAAGAGGTATCGCTTACTCCAGGAGGGTAGAGCCTAATTAAAATGTGTATGTAGTTTGATAAATGAAGGGCGAGACGCGCGCTGTAAATAGAATAATTGATGGGCTTCGTTACCGAGGGCGGGCGGCTTGGGCGGATCATTATCATCAGTCTGTATCTGTACATGGACGTTAGACTCTTTTTTGAACGCCAAGGGCTTTGCACGGCTTAAAATCTAATTCAATGATTAATATTAAAATTAAATAAAATTTTAGAGGTACCTCTCGCTTACCCGATACTGGCGTAAAGTGGCAGTTGTGCTGTCGCGTTTCAGGTGGTGTGTAAGTAGACAGGCTCCCATGGAAACGGGACGAGGAAGGAGGGCAACGCATATGTATTCTGTAACCTTTATGCGGATGTCTGGGGTCGTTTTTAGTCATGCAAATAGCTCCGAGTGCTCATTTGCACCCTTATACAATAAAAAAAATCTCATACCCTCTTAAGAACGTGATGATTCGTACTAAATGATGAAAAGAGAATGGCGTCGATCGTCTTGGCGCTTTTTACTTTAACGGTATAACTGAAAATGACAATATAATAACTGTAGTAAAAGGTAGCGGGCAGTATACCAGTCAATTCAGGCCGTCACATCCAAGGTGATACCCAAGTGACAGCCATGACATCACGTTCCATGGCGCTTGGTACATCACGGTAATACATTTGGGGTGGGAGAAGAAAGCCAACGTATTTGCTTACATTGCGCAGATGTTTAGCAACAACGTCTTCGACTTCTCGTTTACCCCCTTATCTTAGCGCCAGATTCCCTGTAGAAAATTTCGTTTAGAGATTATTGATTTGTTTCGAGCTTAAGGTCACATAGTACTTATAGATAGTGGGGCAACTCTGCATTGCAGTCGAATTGGGCTGGCAGGACTGCTGAGGTTCCTCTTGCTGACACGACACTGGCGCAAAGTTGCAGCTGTGCTGCTGCGATGTGTAAATACCCAGTGGACCGTGAAGGACGGAGGAGGCAGGAGGACACCGCATCTGTATAACATGCATTTAAGTGTCGGTAGTCTGAATATGGCTCCGACCTAAGTCTTTTAAAATAAATGGGAGATAGAAAACCAAATTCTTCAGGAACTTTTAAAATAAGTAGGAGATAGAGAACCAAGTCTAGGATTTTTAAAATAAAACAGGTAGCAGGTAGAGAACTGAGCTCATTACGAACTTAAAATAAGTAGGAAATAAAGAACCGAGTTCTTTAGTAAACATTTAAAATGAGTAGGAGATGGAGAAACGAGTTCTTTAGGAAATTTTGAAATAAGTAGGAAATAGAGAACAGAGTTCTTTAGGAAATTATAAAATAAGAAAGAAAAGAGAATCGATTTCTTCAAGAACTTTTAAAATAAGTAAGAAATAGAGAACAGATTTCTTTAGCGAACTTTTAAAATAAGTAGGAAATAGAGAAAAGATTTCTTTAGCGAACTTTTAAAATAAGTAGGAAATAGCGAAAAGATTTCTTAAGCGAACTTTTAAAATAAGTAGGAAATAGAGAACCGATTTCTTTAGCAACTTTGTTTATAATTCTCTGAAAAAGATCTTATATATTAGTGTCAGCTGGCTCAGTGTACATAGTGGCCGCCGTGTAACACTCGTACATAATAAATAACGCTATAAATAGCCAGTCCACATAGATATTGATCAAGAAACTAATTTAATCTGCTCACGTCACGTTGATTGGTTACATAACCCACACACAGTTATAATTATATTTATAATCCAGTAGGATGGGGACAGTAATCGTATTTATAATTATAAATTCGAAAGGTTAAATGTATGTTTAATATTTCTTAACTCAAAAACTAATAAACGGATTTGGTTGAAATTTGGCATAGATAAAAATATTTCTCATCTCTAAATAAATTTATGAGTAGCCTGTGGCCCAATGGAGGGGAAGAGAAAAGAGAGCAACTAAAAAAAATCGTCGATCGTCTCTACTCGAAGTAGTATGTCTAATTTCGCCCTTTTATGACACAGCTCTGTATGTGATATAGATACATCTTCGGCGACTCTATGTCTGATCTACATACAGCGTAACATTGCGACATTGAATTATAGTTCTACATTAGGTAGTACTTATATCATGTTATGCAAACGTACAATGTGTAAGTCTGTGGTCTTCTCACTAGGCTCAGCCTATACTGAGATGACCGGTGGTCATCATATGTGACATTAGTGTACACAAAAATTTTCGTTTACTTCTTAGAAAACATTTTTGTAACTCAAAGATAGACCCATCAAATACAATCAGATAGACACTTCAATCCGCCAAACAAATGACTCTCAACATTAAGATAAGACGAGATATATTTTAATCCGGCTCCCGCCCAGATCGGCGACAATGATTAACGACAGATTAATTTATAAACGTAAATATATCCTCCGAAACGAGATAAGCTCAGCTGCTGTTACGGATATTACATTATTATTTCTTGAAACCCAGTATATATTGGTCCGTGGAGAGGGGAAGAGGAAGGAGGGCAACGTGTCTGTATAGCCTATATGCGGATGTCTATGGGCGTCGGCATACATGAAAGTGGCTCCCACAGTTCATTTGCCCATTTATATCATAAAAAGTGTGTGGTTTAGACCACACAACTGAAGTAAAACCTAATTATTGATTTAATACACAAGTTCGTTACTACTAAGTTTCACTTCAATCGAGTCTAAATTTTGAATTTGAATGACAACTTCCATTGGTCTCGCCCGATGTGTGATTTTTGTAACGCTCTCGGCAGTTTGCTCCCCATGTCAATCGCGCGTATTTTTTTTTTTTTATGGTATAGGAGGGCAAACGAGCAGTCGGAGCCATTTTCATGACTACCGACGCCCACAAACATCCACATAGAGGCTATACAGATGCGCTGCCCTCCTTTCTCCTCCCACCTCCATGGGCCACCGGCTACTTACACACCGCACGAAACGCGACAGTACAGCTGTCACTTTACGCCGGTCTGGTGTAAGCGAGAGGTACCTCCCCGGTCGTGCCGGCCCAATTCGGCTGCATGCAAGCATGCAGCGTGGCACTACCTCTTGCTTTTACTACCTTTTGGAAAGCCAGTAAGTCATTTGGGGCATGGAGAGAAGACGAGCAGAAAATTGTAATAAGTACTCATCATTAAGATCCACATAATTGTTTAGAAGAAGTGTAGGCCTACTGTCATCCGATTGGCCATCAAAAACTCGCAACTTCCCTACAATGCAATGCTGCACTGATACTTTAAGGCACCTAACGGTTATAACATCACTATTGCATCCAGACAATGAGTTGACAAAGAAAAATGAACACACGTTGGAAACACCCTAGTACATGGGGTAATTCCCATAGAAATATTTCCTGGAAACCCTATTCCCCTTGTCACGCATACACAATCCAACCCCGTTTAAAGCCATAATTTAGTAGCTGAGGTATTAAACGGTACAAATTGTTTTAGGATATATGGAGCCAAAAGCCAATATATAATTATTATCTATACATGGTTATTTTAAAAACACCACCACTCAGATAAAGATAACATTATTACAATAACATCTGTTCTACAACTTTGGCATTACCACAATTAATTATTTTATATTTTTTTATGTTTATAATGTACCGCTGTAACGTACACTTATAACGCTCGGGCTGAAAATGTTATTCATATTTATTTGTGACGAAAAAATAAAATAACAAATTATGAAAAGTCGTAGAGTAGAACAAATGTTTTTGTTAAAGATGCTAGTTATATTTATTTGAAAGTTTGCTGGTGTCCGTTCGTTGTTTCTCACACTCCCCGCAGGGGGGGTGGGGTAGACCTGATCGGGGCTTTAAGCCCCCTCCAGGTGGGGTCAACCGCGGTCTGTCAATACAGGCCGGTCCTTGGGGTGGTGACTCCCTATGAGGGGAGAGCAGCCGTAAAAAATGCCTCCACTGTCGCACCGCGCACCTAGTGGGTTCGCACCTGGGCGGTCTGCCCCTGCCGGGTGAGATCACCGGTTGACCCGGTGAAGGCCCAGCAAAGAGCGACCAGCGGC
>LUGF01026696.1:757796-770701 GCA_001625245.1 Calycopis cecrops | reverse complement strand
TTTAATGATGCCCCGAAATAAAAACGCCTAGATATCACTAAATAATACGATATCGACTGTACACCTACGCGTCAAAATTGTACTGACAGATGGGTGTCCGTCGCGGATGCCCGCGACGGGCCGTCCGCGACGGGCACCCGCTTAAGTCAGCGAACGCACTTAAGCTTCTTTCGGGATAATTTTGACTTCGCTTAAAAGTTTTCTTATTCGAGGTTCACCATTTGAAAGGTGTAATGAAGTTTGCACTTGAGAGAAAATTCTAATAGCATTTGCATCGGCAAAATGAATCGGTAGGAGCAATTGATTTTTATTCAACAATTTTTACTTTGAATTTTATTTTATACAACACACTATTTCCCGCATAGCAAAAAGACTTATTCTACAATATTAAAACAGCAGATGCGTGGCACAAGCGGATGATATTCGCGCACGTATCCGACCGAGATTCCGTGACGGTGAGCGGCGTCTATGTGCGCGTTGCTAGAGCGTGCTTTATATGTAGATTGCCTTCTGTACCTCTCTATTTTATATCTGTATAAAAATGTAGCGTTTTAAATGCCGATACTTGAAAATATTTTTTGTCTTGTATATGTCATGTTTTGTAGTTTGTCGTATATTGTTTAACAGTGTCATGTATATAATTCATTAAAAGCATATAAAAATGGTGCATATACCCTATTACTTGAATTTCTTATTTTGCATGCAGACTAATTTCTTTTTTGCATCCAAATCTGGACTACCGCGCTGCTGTGTACAGGTACTTATGTTTTACAGGAATCAACATAAATTGAGTCTTAGTAATCTTTATGACCAGTTAGAATATCAACAACATTAATTTGAGGTTATACTTGTATCATGTAAAACTTATGTGACAGTATTTGATTGTGTATTTTGTAGCACCCTGTGAACGACTGAATTTAAAAATTCACAATTTGAGAGGACTCTAATTACAGACTTAAATGGTTGCGTTTCAAAATTTACAGTCTGTACACAGTACTGTACAGTACAGTACTGTACAGTTGTCTAATTGGTTGCCGCACGGATTTGACGACTGTTACGTATTGAGCACTGCTGGCGGTGATTTTTGGAACGCGACAATGATTTTGATAATTAAATACTTACTGTTATTTGCTATGGATTAAATGTTTTGCTTCAACAATATTTACTGGTTTACTGGGTGCATTAGTACTATTAAATTAGGTAGATATTTTTAGATAGATAATAGATCCTAAGAGATTTGCCCTTTGAGTAAATGTAAGCGTAATTAGGACAAGGATTCTATTAAACACAACTAAAAATAAGACAAGATTTCTTTGTATTAAATTAAGAAAAAATCAAATCTTCAACCACATTTTTTTATATTTTTTTTAGGTCGAGGATAAAAGACTACCCGAGGGATGGACTAAACACATGGTGAGAAGGAGCCTGGGCCAGTCCGCTGGAAAATGGGATGTGGTATTAGTGGGGTATGATTAAATAGTATTTTAGAATTACCTAATAGTAGCTGTGCCTTGCGGGACTCTCGTAGAATATATTCCCAAGAATATCCTTCATTAGTTGTTCTGATAAACAGTTTTTTTTTGTAATTCCAGTTATCTTATATCTAAATTTCATCCATATCTATTTGGTGCACATATTTACAAACTTTCTGATTTATAAATTAGTGAGATTCAACTTAACATGCACAATTCAATCTGGAAGAACTTCATCTCGAAAAAAAATGTGCTCTTAAATATGTTTTTATGCGGATAAAACCACACTAGCAGAAGTTTCCAGAACATAAAATCTTGATCATTAATTAAGATGCAACTTTTTCAGTCCCGACAACAGACGTTTTCATACGAAGACCGACATGCGCAACTTCATGGAGACCCACGGAGAGTCGCTCAAGCATTATGAGCATGCGTTATTTGACTTTGGGGTTCACCTGAAACTGGCCAGGCGTATGGGCTGGTACAAGCGGACCAGCGAAGACGCGCCCCCGCCTACTGGCGTCATCAACAGTCTCTCGCCGCTGGTCAAGAGGAAGAGTTTCATGAAGAAGAGAGAACATAAAGAGAAGAAGAGAAGGATGAAAGCCTCGTCTGTAAGTTTATATATAATTTGTTCTTCTCTCAGACCTGAAATCCAATTAATTTGTCGTTGCCGTTGTCTAACCAGTTGAACAGATGATCAAATATTTTTTTTTATATTTGGGATTATTGTTTTGGAACCAACCACTATAGATAAATACAAGTAGTATATTTCTTATCAAGGTTTTTCTTTGTAAAAGTGGATATATAATTTACCTTTTTTAATTAGGTGTAGTTTACCCCTGCGTAATGAGCATATAAATAATTTTTATTATGGCATGTATCGTACATGCAATAATAATATTTAGTAATCAGTTGCCATTGCGGATTAGATCTTTTTGATTACACCACTCTTAATTACACACCCCTATTTCACACTCATTACGTACGCACGTATACTATATCATATTTTACGAAGACTAAAAATTTTAAACAAACTTTGCCACACTTCCAGAAGTCTTTGTCACTGCCGCCCGCCGAAGCGAGCGAGCAGACGCCAGCTGTTGCGGAGGCGCCAGAAATGATTATCGACAGGACGCCCGTGGAGGACGGATACGGTGAGTTTGTGCTCTTTGATATCTTCGGCCCCTGAGGCTGTAACAGGCTGCACAGGCGAGTGTAGCGAGTCACCTAGCGAGTGTTGTTGAGTTGCACCATGTGTGCACTGAACGAAACGGTAGAATGCACTGTGCACTGAGGAAGTCGCTGTAACGTGACAGTGACATTCTCACCCATGCAAGTACGCACACGCACGCATGCGCTCTCATGACGCATGCATCAGCGCAGCCGCGCTCACGCATGCATCCGCGCAACAGAACTTGGTGTCGGGCTTTTGAATGGAAGGCAGGAGAGCAGCAACGCATACACATAACCAATACGCCGATATTTATGGGCGTCGGTAGTCAACAAAACTCTGTGGCTTGTTTCCCGCTTATACTATATTGAAAGTCGACATACTAAGATCTGATAAACCTTAGAGATCCTAACGGTAATTTGTAAATTATTCAATAGTACATTTTCTATTCCAGTGTTCGTGGGCTCGTTGAAAGTCCAAGTGATCGACAATCTGCTCCGGTGTCCGGCCGAGGGCTGCTACAAGTCGTTCAGAAACAACACCCTCATCAAAATGCACATTAAATATTACCACCGAGACCTGAGGAAAATGCTCGGGGCCACGCCGAAGGTTCTAGATCTAGCCTACGCTCGGACAAAACCCACGGGCAAAGAGGTGAAGAAGAGACGACCAGCGAACATGACTAAGGTCATCAAAGTGAAACTACCGAAACTCGAAGACGTGAAACCGCAGCCAGAACCTTCCGAGGTGACCGTGGAACCTACCATCCAACCGAGACCGCCCAGATTAATACCCAGGTCTCTGGACTCGCCCAAACTCCGCCAGGTGCTAGCTAACAAGCCGGTCAAGCGGCCGAAGGTCCTTCTTCCTGTCAGAAGGCCCGATCCCGAACCAGAGGAGACCATAGTCGAGTTAGATGACGTAAAAATCTCGATCCCGGACATACCGCTGGCCCTGGACTTCGAGACGGCCATCGCGACGCACACGGTGACGAAGCCGGATGACTGCAAGGCCGTAAAGGACGAGGACGATTGGTACGGCCACTCGGACTTCGACACGGCCAGCTGCCCCGGCTCGGGCAGTCCGGACTCGAAGGCCGCGGAGAAACAAAATGAGGAAGTACAGGAGCAGACCGGCTACGAACAGCCAGATGTGAAGGAGAACATGTATATGTATACAGAAAGTAGGTACCAGTTTAGAGTAGCCTAATTTCGGCTACGGGGCCATTGATCTTTGAGTTACTACCCAGTTACTGCATAGTTCGCAGAACATAATAATGCGTAGGCATCAAAAATTGTTCCTTATTTCTATATGGTTCCTTATATGTGACGGCATTCCGACACGAGCGGTGAGATTTCAGGTGCCTTCACTTGATCTCCGAGGCATCGGTGAATATCATCGCCAACTTCCTGACTTTGGACTCTTTTATACTCTTTGGTCAGATTCGCGACTTGCATTGCAAAGACACGAGAAGGGTTACCGTTGTCCTGTTCAAAATATACTTTGTTGTAAGTTTGTACCCAACATATCTTATGATCTGTGCAGGCGGCGAGAGGATAAAGATCGAGCACATGAAGCGCGAGGAGATCATCAACTGTCACTGCGGGTACCGCGAGGAGGACGGACTTATGGTGCAGTGCGAGCTGTGTCTGTGCTGGCAGCATGCGCTGTGTCACAACATACAGAGGGAGGCAGAGGTACGTGCGGGCTGTGCTGTGCTGGCAGCATGCGATGTGCCACAACATACAGAGGGAGGCAGAGGTACGTGCGGGCGGTGCCTGTGCTGGCAGCACGCGCTATGCCACAACATACAGAGGGAGGCAGAGGTACGTGCGGGCTGTGCTGTGCTGGCAGCATGCGCTGTGCCACAACATACAGAGGGAGGCAGAGGTACGTGCGGGCGGTGCCTGTGCTGGCAGCACGCGCTATGCCACAACATACAGAGGGAGGCAGAGGTACGTGCCGACTGCGTCTGTGCTGGCAGCACGCGCTATGCCACAACATACAGAGGGAGGCAGAGGAACATGCCGGCTGCGTCTGTGCTGGCAGCATGCGCTGTGTCACAACATTCAGAGGGATGCAGAGGTACGTGCGGGCTGCGTCTGTGCTGGCAGCATGCGCTGTGACACAACATACAGCGGGAGGCCGAGTTACGTGCGGGCTGGGCTACTAAATACAGGTCGCTGCGAGATCAACTGCCACTGCGGGTACAGAGGGAATCCGAGTTACCTGCTACTAAAACTAAATTAATTGATAAATAAAATAATGAGTTTGTATTTAAGATTATAGACAAGTATAAATATGCGTCATGAGCCCAGAATTCAAACTCTCAGAGCTTAGATGCGAACTAGGGATCTCCGAATTAAATTCCTCGTTCAACATTACAGGTGCCTGAGAAGTACACATGCAGCATATGCCTGAACCCGAAGCGGGGGCGGCGCTCCAGGCGGTTCCTGCACGACCAGGACCGGCTGTACGAGGGGCTGCTGCCGGGGGCGAAGCCCTGCGAGTCGCTGCGGCGCTCGCACGAGCTGTCCGGCAACTTGCTAAGGATACAGGACGCGCTGCACGCGTTACGTGTCAAGTATCACGTCGCCACGTGAGTATTGACCCGCAATGTTAGGATGTTCTCGAATATACCAGATTTTTGCGTCAATTAATGGTTATGTTGTTGCATTTATTGCATTTATAAATTGGATTGGACCGGTTTGACCTGGGGTATTTTAGTACAGGAAAGCAAAAAGGCTGTACCGCATCTAATGCTCATACTTATTGATTATTGAGAGTGACATTCCTGCACTTTTTAAGAAGACTTTTAATGACTTAATGATTAAAGTCATTAAAAGAAGTGTGACACTATATATAAATGTATGGGTGCAAGAGACCGGCTTTAGACCAGGGGAATGGGAAGTACTCACATGTAATGTCGACATGAAAGAATGACTATGATATTGCGTTATTGCGCTGAGAGTCCGAAGTTCAACGTGGGGATTAGAAAAAAGACGGCATAAGCAAATTCATCCATTAGCTTGCTCATTAGCCAAAGATTACTTGGTGGGGAAAACTGCCAGACAAGTATATTTTTTTACGGAATATGTTCTAGCTTATATTATTATTATTTATTGATTTCAGAACAAAGAACCATCCCAAACTGTATCTATGGGCGAAGGACTGGGAGAACGCCGAGATAACGATGACCCAAGAGAAACTCAATTCAGACTACTCGGATCTGAACATTATCATCAACAACATCGGCAAAGAGAATCTGCCGGTCAAGTCGGACGATATGAAGGACTTGTTGGAGGACGAGCAGAGGGACTTGAGTATGAACTCCCTGGCCAGCCCCGGAGGTACTTCCCTGGACCTGCCCATCAGCACTGCAGACCTGGAGCGGCTGGCGAAGACCGTTCAAGGTAAGGCAGGAGACGTCGAGTAACAAAATCAGCTTTTCTTTTTTTGGTTAGGTATCATTCAATTATTACGTAAGTAGATTGCAATTCAGTAAAAATCAGTGTATATGTATAGTACTTGAATTTTCAAAAAAATAAGCAAAGTTAATTCCCCCCCCCTTTCAATGTTTACGTAAAAGTAAGGACAACCCCTTAGGTGAAGTTCTCACTTTCTCGTTTAAGAGTTAAGTATATTCTCTTTGGACAGAAAAAAAATACATTGAAGTCGTAATGAAGTATGAGTGCTATCTTATAGCTGAAGTGGGCCGACATGAGTTGGTATACTGACTGTTTACTCTCAATACATTTTGGATAATGTCTTGTATGTAAGAAAAACATTAGTGAATTTAGAACGACAAATGATAATCATAACATAAATACGAGAAACAGGCATAAACTAGACATACCATTTCATACACTTAGTAAAGTTAAGAATGTATACGCCTCTACAATAGTATCCCAGAACGTCCAAAAACTTTCGATTAATAAATTTAAAAAAGTTGTTAAAGAGTGTTTGTGTGGTAAAGCATACTATAAGGCATAAGGTAACAGATTTTATGACAGATACCACATCTTGGGATTAGTACCCTCCTCCCAGGCTGTTTCTGTACCATGATTATTGTAAATTCGTAAATTGTATTGTATTACATAATTTATAATATGCAAATGTATTTGTATTTTTATATTTTTTAATTTTACATCTCATCACAACATGAGGCCCGCTGAGTTTGTTTCGCCGGTTCTTCTCGGGACAGGGCTAGGGTTGAACCGGTGGTAGATTTAAATTGTTGACGTTCAAAGAGTAATTCCTGTAATTCTATTTTGTATAAAAACTTTTTCATTTTCATTTTCATGACTGGGGAGACAACTCTTGCTACGTTATATCGCCGTGAAGTCCCAGCTATGTTGTCGCGTTTCATGCGGTTTGCGTGTGTAGTCGTCAAATTCCGTATTTGTGTAGCGTGCCTGAAATGCGATAATTAAGTACATGATATTACATTTAAAATATTTTATTTAGTTACAAAATATTATGTACTTTGCTATCGGATTAGGTATGTCCTGTAATGATAGTTATAAGTTGTGAAAATTAAATGAATTAAATGTGTTACAGAACAAGATGGCGGTCGTGTGGGCGTGACGGGCCCGCAGCCCGAGGCGGCCATCGACAACGGCGTGTGTCGCGAGCGCCTGCTGCGCCATCTGCAGCGCTGCCAGGCGCTCATGGACGCGCGGCTCGACTCTATCGAGGCGCAGGTCGCAGGTAATTAATAAACGCGCACACGTGTACAACTTACAAACGCAAACGCATACGTACAAACGCATGCACATACATACCCGAACGTACGCACGTACGCACACAACACACATACCTGAACGTACGCAAGTACCACACACTGCATATAAGCATCTTGCGTTTTATATTATCTGTACTGCTAATACTACAATATCAAATCTAGTGTAACCCTAGGGCGCAGGGTTATAACCTATAAAGATTAGTTTTTTGTGCGTTGTACATATAGCTTTTAATTTTCTGGCAGAGAACGCCAAGATGCCAAAATAGAAAAGAGTTTTCTCTCTTTTTTAGATTATTAGCTTTATTATTAGATTAGCTATGGAGAGGATAGCTTGTTGTTTATTTAATTATGGTCTTGTTTGTCTATTCGAATTAAGCAAACAATACATATTAGAGCATTTTCTTTTTACAGAACTTGAGTCACAAGATCCATCCTTTGAAGACGATGAAACAGCAGACTATTTCCCAAGGACAAAACAGACAATACAGATGCTAATGCGCGATCTCGATACCATGGAAGAGTTGGGGATTATCACATAGATTAAGTTATTCAGTATTGAGTTATGTAGATATAGCTGTTAAGTAATACTAATAAATAAGGTGTTATTGCAATAAAGTTATTTAGGTTTGATTCTGTATTTATCATTTCAAACATCTTCTAGTCTAGTCTAGCTACATTCCGGACACATGGCTCCCCTGGCGGCGCCATGGGAACTTTAATGCCATAAGTTCTGTTACAAAGTAAAAAAAAAATTTTTTTAAGTAAGACCCCGTTCAGATGACAAGCGTTCAACGCGCGTTTGGGTAACGCGCGTTTACAACTACATACTTTTTGTTCAGGCCGTTCACATGCTAACGCGCGTTTTAGTATGTAGTTGTAAACGCGCGTTACCCTAACGCGCGTTGAACGCTTGTCATCTGAACAGGGTCTTAATATAACATTTATTACTTTTACAGTGTGTAAGTTCAATACACAAGTATAAAACAATTAAATATAAAAAAGGCTTATTCGAAGTGGTCTCCATTGGCTTCAATACAGCCCTTTAAACGTTGAGGCCAGTTATCAAGAGAAGCATGCACTCTTTCCATGGGGGAGTTCTTCACTGCCAATCATATGGATTGTTTTAGGGACTCCAAATTATCATGGCGTTTAGAGCAAGCTGTAGGTACTCTCTAAAACTGAAATCATAATCCAGCGGATTACGATCGGGACTAGACGATGGACAGTCTTCAACTCTGATGAAGTCCGAGACGTTCGCTTCCAACCAAGACTGTGTGGACCGAGCTTTATGACCCGGTCGAGTCTAAATGGAAGGACCATACTTGTTTATTGAACATGGTGTTATTATGGGGCTTAACTACCTTCACAAGAATGGTATCTTGATTACACTTGTGTTGATGTTTTGATACCTTTTTCATAAAAATATGGCTGTCACTCCTTCATAGCTAACACCCCACGAAACCATCACTGGAGTCTGATAATGCCCACATTGCACTCTGTCGGCTAATTGGGAAGCTTCCTTAGAGCTTTGAGCATAAATACGTGCATTTTGTTTGTTAATATATATATATATATATTTTTTTTATGATTTAGGAGGGCAAACGAGCAGCCCGAACCATTTTCATGACTACCGACGCCCACAAACATCCGCATAGAGGCTATACAGATGCGCTGCCCTCCTTTCTCCTCCCACCTCCATGGGTCACCGGCTACTTACACACCGCACGAAACGCGACAGCACAGCTGTCACTTTACGCCAGTCTCGTGTAGGCGAGAGGTACCTCCCCGGTCGTGCCGACCCAATTCGACTGCATGCAAGCATGCAGTGTGGCACTACCTCTTACTAAATAACTAAAAATATTGCTCAGTTGAAAAATTTCTTAATAATCAAAGATTTTCTTATCCATAAACAACTTTTTTCTGTGACCTCCCTTTGCGTACTGCTTCAGTAGTTGTTTCAATTTTACCGCTCTATTCATTCTGAATTTATCAGTTAAAAACCAGTGCATCTCTTAAAATACGCGTCATGGTTCTAGGCGCTATCCTTATTTCCCGAGATAAAATCTTTTGATTTCGGAAAGGATTTCTTCGAATTCTTTCCCTTACTGCTTTGACCATCTTTTTCGTACGAACACTACGTGGGTGGCCAGATCTTTCTCTGTCACAAAAAGAGGAAGTCTCATTGTATCTATTAATAGCCAGGTACACAAACATTTGACTAATACCAAGTGTATAGAGTTTTAAAAATTGCATTTGGCTCCACACATACTTTGGGTAATGCAATCACAGCTATTCTGTTCTTTTTATCACCTGACTCCATTTTAATATCGCAAAATATTGTACAGTATTTATGGCCAGATTACCTAAGTACGAGGGCTGCCTTTTAAGTTTTGTCGTTTGAAATAAGTATAGACAATATTATAGATTATTACCATTTATTGTTTTTCAAAGAATTCTCCGCGATATTTAATACACTTTTGCATGCGTTCGAACCAGTTATTAAAACATTTATTCCACTCCGAAGTGGGGGTAGTCAAAATCGCCAATTTGTATGCGTTAACAGCTTCTTCGGGTGAGTTGAAACGTTGACCACGAAGGCTTTGCTTAATTTTGGGGAACGTAAAAAAATCGTTAGGGCTCAAGTCAGGGCTGTAAGGTGGGTGATCTAAAATTTCAATGTTTTGAGTGCTCAAAAACAACTTTGTTTGGCGAGCAGTGTGCGAACTTGCATTGTCATGGTGCAGAATCATACGGCGTGTTGAGTTGTTTTTCCGAAACTCTGTGATGACTTGTGGCAAACAAACCGTGGTATACCAGTCTGCGTTAACCGTTTTGCGATCCTCAAGTACAATAGTGGCGACGTGACCACCCTTTGCCACAAACGAGGCAATCATTTTTTTTGAAGTGCTCCGTGAGCGTATGACTTTGGTCGGTTTTGGCTCATCTTGAAAGACCCAGACAGTTGACTGCTGTTTGGATTCTGGATCGTAAGCATATATCCAAGACTCATCACCACTAACCATATCATAAACGTGTTTTGACTCTCCTCGGTTGAATCTCTGCAGAGTTTTGCGACACCATCTAACGCGGGCTGTTTTTTGGTCGTCGCTGAGCAAATGTGGTATCCAACGCGAGATCAACTTTCTTACACCAAGTTCTTCGTGCAGGATTTTTTGGATAGTAGTCCCTGAAATGCCCACGGATGCCTCTATTTCCCGGTATGTCACATGACGATCTTCGACGATTAGCTGCCGCACAGCGTCGACATTCTCTTGCGTCATGGCGGTTTTTGGACGACCTACACGTGGCTTATCACTGAGGCTAGAGTGCCCACGTTGAAATTCTAAATACCAGCGTTCTACAGTCCTAAGACAAGGTGCTGCATCACTTAACACAGAAGTTATCTCCTCAAAGCACTGAAGTCGCGTTAATCCCCTTTGAAAGTTGTAGAAAATTATTGCACGCATATTTTCCTTTGATATTTCCATTTTTACCACCGACTAATCACCTTTGAACCGACGCTACAATAAAACTATCCGAATAATCATAAAACATTCTTTTGTTTTCGAATTCTAAATTCAAAAAGATGAAAAAGACATACATATTTTTTTATACAGTCGAAGGAGGTTTGCAAACGACACTACTTAAAAGGCAGCCCTCGTAGGTATACTTATTGTGCTTAGATAAATTTATAAACATGTAACAATAAATATTCTTAATTGGCCAATGACAGTGATGAAATAATTATGTAGATGTCAATGAGCATATAACATGGAGATAGTTAAAGGTATTGCACCTAATTTGGTGGGTATTACCTATGAGGTCTTTTACATAGATGATGCTACTGCAAGCTGTTTTTCTGTCCGGTGAGATTCCAGTGGCCTACTGGAGCATATGCGGACAACTCTGCATAACCATTAAACAGATGTCGCTAGTCGTCAAAAGAGGCTTTTTTTTTTTTTTTTTATGATATAGGAGGGCAAACGAGCAGCCGGAGCCATTTTCATGACTACCGACGCCCACAAACATCCGCATAGAGGCTATACAGATGCGCTGCCCGCCTTTCTCCTCCCACCTCCATGGGCCACCGCTGATCTCTTCTTTGCTGCCTTATGTTATATGTATAAAAAAAATAAAAAAGAAAGAGGGCAGAAACCACCCCATATTTGTTTAATTTATTACTAGGTATCACAAACTCTTTTGTTAATTGTTAACTACTGTGGTGAGAGCATCAAGGAAGTAAAATTACCCATGCATTACCTCAGTAGTTACAGGTAAAAAGAGAAGTGGTGCTCTTCTAAGAGCTACAACTCTTTGACAACTAATAGGATTTATAAGCTAATAGAATAATAAAATTAACAAAACATATTAAGCAAAAATTTATTATAATACTATGATTATCAATTAACCCTCATAAAATTGTGGCAGTTGGTCTCCCAAGATCACAGATCGCTCGACACCAGCCTCAGAGATGACACCCAGACGTACAACACCTCCAGATGAACCGTCTCTCAGCATAGCTAGGGTTAGAGTGTTGGTTACAAACTTCTTAGCTTCTTCCTTTGTCATTTTGGGTTTGAAGTTGGCATCAACATAGCCATACACATAACTGGAACCAGATCCACCGATGGACACAGCTTGGCGTTGCAGCATTCCACCAATTGGTACGGAGTAAATTTGACCTAAAAGAAGTTATAAATCCTCTATTTATTACTACACTAGACACAATATGTAGTTACATGTAGAGTCAGAGTCTGTACTGAGTACTAATTAAAATTTCATATCAAACGTAATTTTTCAAAAATATATTGTTAAATGAAATGTTGAATATAGTTTAACCTTTCGGTTACCGCGAACGTACATTGACGCTTCAAAAACAGGCCACGAACATGTGGTCAGTACCGGGAGCGTTAAGCTCAGCTTTTTGTGTGATGTATTAAATTTGATTTGATCATGAAAATTGAAAATACTACCTCCATTCTTCTTATCCCATCCAGCAACTAAAATACCAGCAACAAGGGAGTCACGGTAGTTATAGCACAGCTCTTTAAAGATGGCTGCAGCAGTTTGGACTAATGGGGGTTCGCCCAGCTCCATTTTGTGGAAATCTGGAAAACATCATATTAAAATAAAATTTAAGCTCCCAATTAATGATTAATTAAAATTATTAATTTTTTGTATGTAGATGCTCTAAACAAACTTCACACAATATATTCCTAACCTACACAAAAAAATAGGTAATAGATATCTATTTACTACAATTCCAGAATACCTAATAAATAAATCTACAATTATAAACTTTTTAACACTTTAATTCTATTCAATTTCAAGAGAGATATTGTGTTGTCATTTTTTTATATAATCATCAGCTTACTGATACAACTCATTATTTGACATTTACAAAACTACTTACTTACTTACAAAACATTATGTATTATTACAATCTGATAGTCTCCATCACGTTATTCATTTATTTATATTAATGGCTAACATTTACCCAGTTGGTTTGATCACA
>LUGF01026696.1:743990-754477 GCA_001625245.1 Calycopis cecrops | reverse complement strand
ATTTACAACTTGACCTGTGCGAATAATAAGCAGCCAAATGTTTGATCAATTGTTGAAGTGTATTTTAATTATTTTGTTAATTTGGTGTTGAAGGCCAAAGAGTTCGTCACTCATATATTATATAGGTCTTTTCATTTAAATTTTTAACTAATTTCTTATTTGTACGTAGTTGTACGTATTGTATCGCAAAAGGGGTAATGGGTTCTTTATGTCAGCCGAATGTTCATCTGTACAAATATCGATAGTAAGTAATACCGAAAAAACGATAGAACTCCGAGTCCATTGTGCCTAAACCAAAACCACTCACGCATCCGACCTAGACTGATCACTGCTTGGAATATATTCCCGTCTGGGTAATGATTGACCATGACTACGTCGTTGCTCCTTAGACTTTTACTATAATCATCAATAATAATTAGTAATATCGTAATTCCAACGTCATTAAGTTTATACTTCAGTCTTCTTTTTTTACTTGCAGTCAGTTATATTCGTTCTCTTCCAAAAAACGATAAACGTATCTCTAAGACGTTACCTACATTTTAAAACGACATTAATTTCATTCACAATAACGGTGGCCAACGGAAATAATCACAAAGACTCGAAAATACATTGTAATATGGAAAAAAATATCAACATCTGGCCTTTGTCTAGCGTGCGGGGGAGTCGGTATGGAATAAAATAAATAAATACAAAATGTCGCCACCGCACGCGTCATCATTCAAGTGCGATTGACAGACACTTCCACGGGCCGGGGTTAGCTCAATAATACGCCTACTTACTGATGCGCAGTTCCAGGTGGGACTCGTCTTGATACTTGCTCATTTCAGCTCAAAGTCAAGATCAAAAAGACTTCAAAGAACAGTCGGAAAGAAGTTCTTTTCGCTTCAAGTCTACTAAAGTAGACTTTAGTCATGTTCATTCATTGGTCGATGCCGGTCACTATGAAACTTTCTACATGTTATATTCTTAGAAGTTATATTCTTAGAAGTAGAAAGGACATTGGATTTTATTATTAAAAAATAAAATCTAGTAATTTATAATGTAAAGTGTAAAGTTAACATAAGTAGTTAAATTGAAAAAATTCTAGCTTAATAATTTATTTCTGTTTAGTAATTTTAATAATATTTAAAATAATGAAAGTCATAAAACACTCCAAGTGTTGCCTCTACTTTGTGGTGTAGACACACGGCGAGCGCGATGCGAGTCGATGTCTGCTTTAGGTACTTTGGTGTTTTAGTATCGAAAAGTTGTGACACTTGTTCTATTGTGAGGAGCCACCATTTCTTTCTGACTGATTCCTGTACTATAGAGAAATTTTCTAGTCCTTTATACCAATAGATTACCCATGACCAAAGAAATATAATATCCAAAGTTCTTTACTCTTTGTCAAGTGTTTATATTACTTTCACATTTTTTTTATTTAATTGATCCTTGGACATTGCTTAACAAATATTGAATGTCTTTCTGGAATAAATTGATAATGATTCGATAACAAAAACAAAGAAAAGTATAAAATGTCAATATAATATTTGCTTGTTTGTAATAAATAAAGAGTCCCAATTAGATAACCAGAGGTTATTTATGTATTTAAGGGCTTGATTAAAATTTGTCAACGTTTATTTTAGCGTCTATTTGGATAGTAGTTCCGTTTGCGGACACAAGATACCCCGTTGCATAAACAAACATCAAAGTAACTATAAAACATGTTTTTTTTGTACTTTGATGATCAACGGCGATAGCCATCCACACAATTTTTACGCAGTTGTGTTGCCATCCGAGCTAGTATGTCAGATATTGATAGGAAGAAGATAAAGAGGGTTCTAAGTGAGAGGAGGAGCCGAAAATTCATGTTATAAGGCGAATGTGTTTATCTCCCTAGTCGTGCAAGTCCAATTCCACTACAATGCAGCATGACACCTCCTCTAACTAAAGCGTGTTCACTTTCAAAGAGAAATACATGTATAATTAATACCTGATCATACGATTAATGGAGTAAGTCGATTTTAGTTCGAGTTCAAGTCGTTGAGAGTCTAACTTTGAGCTCTAGCCGTAGATGCATGCACATTAAATAAAATAAAAGGGAGACAAAAGTCCCCAAAAATTATTGAGTTAACGCCAAGTTTTGCGGTGCTCAGCCATTGTCTTCAACGATAATTACGACCACATTTGCGTTGTATCTATTAAGTATTTTAATTTAATTAATAAATAGATGTTATTAAAAAAATCTAAGATCACATTTCAAGTATCAAGAACGTATACGAAGTCACAAAAGGTTTCAAGACGCGTGTGTCCTATCGCTTTGAACGACGGTGGCGAATTGCAAGCTTCATGAATAAATATAAATTCGATATTCCCTTTGAATGCATCGAATAAAAAAGTGATTTATCAAAAACTTCATACAAATGAATGCTCTTTTATAACTTTTAAATAAACATCGTTTTTGGGATGACGTTTGGAATGGTGCGTGCCGAATTTTTTTTACAGTTGCATTTTTAGTGGGACAAGGATACTAATGAGTGGAGGACACCCACGCTACATGTAACATGATGGTGCGATTTGATTGTGTTTGAACAATGTTTGCTAAATGCGTCTATGAGTTTGCCATATGAAGATTCAAAGAAAAAAATATCTATGTCGTACCTACTATTGGAAGCAACATTCTTGTAGTTTTCGACGAATACTGCCTGTGACCAGTAGTAAATTATGTACGTCCGACTTTTAAAATGAGGTAAGTAAATTTACGAATCCGAAGCGGCTGGATAGCGATGAGAAGTTCCCAATTCTCACTGAGAAACTGTATACGGGAAGACTGTCTTTGTACCTGTATACCTAGGTCTAGACATAAGGAACTACGAACAGTGTGTGTTCCCTGCGATGATATACAGATGATACACATCTGTGGACACACATGCTCCTTAACTATGGGCCTCATAAGAAAGCTCAGTGACTCGGTGGACTGCGGAGATTATTTGATGTTTCTCTATGCGGTAGAATCAGAATGAAATCCGTAATCTAACAAAAGTTATCGATATCGCCACGTGGATGCGCAAGCGGCAAGCTGGGGTGACAGTGAACAGACAGCATGCAGAATCGTTTGTCGGTGCAGCAGAAAAGGTCTGTAGTCGCTGGCGTGTACCTGGAAACGCAGTACCTATCAGACTTGTACCCAGTAGATTAGGGTTTCTTAAACTTTTTGCAGTCACGGACCTCTTTCGAGAATTTAAAATCTCCTTATATATTATAGTATTTCCTGATAAGTATGTTAAGGTTTACACTGAGCTACCGTGGTCTCCTGCCACATACGCGGTACATACGTGGGCCCACTATAAGACACCCTGCATTAGATGGACGGACGATCTGAAGAGGGTTGCCGAGAGCCACTGGGAGCAAGTTGCACTGTACGATCTGTTGCTCTGGCGATTCTTGTGGGATTCCTCTTTTTAGAAGTGAATGGCTTAGAGCTTAAAGTATCCTTGCTTAGGTATACCTACCTATGAATAAACCTAAGCATCATCATTATTGTGTTTGTATTTCTATACCTACCTACATATAAATACGCACATATTATTATCTAATAATGTAATTCTTGCAAAATTTTCGTTACTGCGCCCATCTCTTTTATAGACTACCTATATGCGAGGAAGATAATACATTGGATAGTAACAGTATATAATAATGTTGTAGGTAAGAGATAGTGTTATTCTAACTGCAGTCAAATTGGGCAGGCACGATCAGTGATGTTTTTTGTATAAATTTTATCCTCCGAACGTTTCTATTAATTTTTTACATTTATTTTTTTTGTGAGTGAAATGTAAGTGACATCGCCGTAAAGATAAGAAAGGCAAGAGATATACAGATAAGTATCTTTACAAAGAAAACATGTTCATTAATAAATAAAAGTAAGATCGCCTCAAGAAACCCCTATAATATGACACGCGTCTCCAACTCCCGTTCATTCAACAAAGATTTTTTACCCCCGCGCCAAACGAAAGGAACCCTGTATATAGATTTGATACGATTCTATAATAAAGTATTCCAAGCACGCGCCGCAGCCCGTCTATGTTTTTTTTAAGACGAATCTCCCCTCGGGCTACGAGCTTGGGGCGGGGTGACCGGGGACCGCAGGGGAGGCCGGCCCCTAAAAAGTTATGTATTTTTTCTCCTCTTTTTTCCTATCGACGTGATGAAACGGCTAGCAATATCGATCTGGCGCTTTGGCAGAAAACTTAATGCGAACGTGGCTTATATAAAAAATGTATATTTAAATTTGTTCTATATTTAAAATAACTTATTCTTTGATTGAATTGGATCCTATCGTAGGTAGTATGGAAAAATAGAACGTAGGAAAGATATATTGACCAAATATATATTATCAACATTCCTCAACTCGATAGGGTTTAGTTTCACTTAATGGTAAGTGAATATCATATCCATGGCCGTCCATTTGGCTATGACCAAGTCCAGTCGTCTTCTTAGGGTATATAAATATAATTATATGTATGTATATATATCTAATATAATTTTGTACATTGATTTCTTACTGGTTGGCAAGTGTATTTGCAAATTCAACTTCGCCAAGTTCTCGCATCTATTGCTTACTATAAAAAGTTGTTATGGTTATATATTTGTAATGCTTGGCGAAAATTAGATAGCCCCTGACTCAGAAGTTGTAAAGAAAGTTATTACCTATACTATTTATAACCATTACATTTTACAGAGTTAGGCAATGAGTTTGACATTATCCTCACGTAACAGACGTTATTAGAACCATAAATTATACAGTTACATGACCTAAACTGACTATATTTTATTGATGTACATCTTTTCGTACGCAACAGTCTTGTTCCAGGATATTTTTCCCGTCTAATTTCCGACAATACTGGACTGATTATATTAAAATTTTACTCAGATACCTAACTTTGTCCAACTTAAAATATAGGTTATATTTATATTTTCATTAATAGCTGATGTTTTATAATTTATTGCATAACGAGTGGCACGTTGTATAAGTTTCCGTCGATTTGGCGTTAACATATTTTTCTCACGTCAAACTATATCTACCTACACAAAAATATAAGCTATTTTGAGTTGCAATCGGGTTGCAAACAATTACCCAAAAAAACTTCCAAAATGCTTAAACACCTTGCAGTTTTGAAATACATAAGATAATACATTAATACATCTCAGTAAATATTTATATAAAAGGTCGTTTCGTGCGTCATTCGATTTTAGGTAATTATTTTATAAAAATGTAAAAAAAAACAATATTAGAACAATTGTTTATTTCAAACGCTTTTTTATTTGAGAATCTTTTTATGTTTAAGCATCATTATGTGATGTTTTTGTTGAGAATCACCTATCGTAATGAACAGAATAAAAAAATGTTGTAATCATAATATGATAAGTTTAAATCCTTCAAACCGTTTTTGTTCATCAGGTTAGGTCATTACGGGCTGTATATTTCGGCTAAATTGGGTTTATTGCAAAAAAAAAACTTCATCAAGGCATTAAACTTACCTCTCAGATTGCTCGGAGACATTTTCGGCTAGTTTTAATTTAGGAACACCTTTTATTAGTGCCATACAAATCAGATTGAGCTCTGGCTGGATGCGAGGAGCAGTAGTCGACGGTTTAGGTTTCATTCAAAGAGGCCTACGACTAAAAGCTTATTAATAAATGCAGACACTGTTTGTAAACAATTATTGATTTATTGTATAATAATGTTACAGTATAACACACATTATAATTACATTCAGTTCAATAGAAAGAGCCGATTTTCTTAAGGATAGAACGTTGAAATACCTGTATTGTCCATAATATATTATTTCTATTACAGTCCACTATCATGATATTAAAATTTCACTTAGTTGAGAACCGCTTATTTTTCCATGAATCGATGAATGATTTTTTTGCCAAATACAAAGTAAATAATTGATAAGGACGTCGAAAAAATATCTATAAAGCCTCGTTAAAATTTGAGACCGTTTAGTTAGGTACAACATTCAAAAATAGTGCTATAATAATTAATATTTATTGTGAAACTATTTCGTCCTATATTAGTTTTATCTATAGGCGCTAGATATAGTTACAAAGCTTTAGATATTTACGTTTAGACAAATAAAATCACGAAAACACTCAATAAACTTAGTCCTAATGCAAAAAAAATCGCATCCGTTTAATATCGATAAGATTATCGACGTTTTAAAAATTAAAATTCCAAAGTACGGGTGCGTAATGGAACTCAACCAGTCGTATGTATTTTGTTCTTGCGGATTTTTTCGCCGGTTTTTTTTTCAACGCAGGTGTGTGCGTGGACGCACGTCCATCCCTTTATGTTCAGGGGACAAGCTGCTCTGTGATACTGTGGAGTGGGCATCATGCACATTGTATGTATGTACAGGGTGATCTAGTTTGTCAAATAAAAAAAATGCCGCATTGATCACATAGGTTTTTATAATTTATTTTCGTAATTAATTTGTTTTTTACTTTAGTCTGTTTAATAATTTCATTTTAATTCAAATATTTATTTGATATGATTACATCTCTTTTATGCAATTCAGTATTTTTATTCACTAATACTTAAATCTGTATGATTAATACATACGCACTTTTGGTAAAGGAACAGGCCAGTAAGTAAATACGAAGTAACTTATCAAAGCATATGGTTTCATACTCAGGATTAAGTTTCCACGTACACGCAGAAATCGAGAGACTAGAAGAAGAGACTATTTTTTACTACTAGAGATATTTTTAACGGCTGAAATAAATTAAAGTTAATTTTCATGAAGCTATTAATATGACTAGAGAAGGTTTCTGTAATATTTCTATTGTAGCACTCAGACAGTAATTTCTGTCACATTCAAAATTGGATCCCCCTGTATGGGCTTAGGTGTATAAAAATACGGCAATAAATGCGCGATTATAAAGATTTTTTACTGGTCCCCGATGGTCGATGGTTTTATTCATGGGCACAACTCGAAGCACTTGGGGTCAGTTTTGGAGATTATTCCCCATTGTTGGCGGAGTCGAAAAATTCGCACAAAGACCTTAAGCGCTGTTGACTGACCGAGGATTTTTATGTTTTTGTACCTACGAAACGGTAACGGCGTATGGATTACACATCTTGATCTTGGCGGCGTGTGCGCAGATCTGGATAGATAGGGCCGGTTAATAAACATAATCATATATAAATAAACATATCTCTACTGCTGATGGGACGTGAAATTGAGTTGTATTTAAAAATCGAACGTGAAATTTGATTGTACATTTAAAAATGGAACGCAAAAACGAAATTTAAAAATTGAACTCAATTGATTTTCAGATATTTAAAATAAGATATTTTTTACTCTCTGTTTAAGTATTTTATTATCATTGTGCCAAGCATCTATATCCTTTTTTTTTGGTAAACGTAAGGGAATTCATTTACGTACGCTACCCAGGAGCCCGGGTGGCTCAACCGGGTACAGTGTCGGGCTCGGCAACTGGGTTGCCCCTACCGACTAAACCCCTGCGGGTGTCTTCAGTCGCTATTGTTGGTGTGCCCCGAATCTACAAGCAACAGTGCCCCTCCAGCGACAGGCTGGCCTCGGTGAAAATACCAGACTTCTCCTCCTTGGGGACAGTCCGGCTGCAATCTCTACTCTAACGTTGGAACCGGGGAAAGTTCCCATCCTGACCCCTGGGTCCAATACTCCAACGGAGCACGCCACGACGGTGGTCCCAATTCACACCGCTATCTGCAAATTCAGAGGGACGGGTGGACGGGCGACGGACCAACCATCAAACGGCCGCAGAGGACAGGGAAGTCGGCAACAACACACCGCATCTCCTCTTCCTCTGTGGCCTCACTCACTGTGGTCGCGGGAGACAGGGTGCACGACGCAACGACACACCGAGACACCTCCTCCAGAGTGGGCCCTGGGTAAGCCCGCTCGGAGCGTCCCCTCCCGGGATCCCTCTTGGGTTCACTGTGGTAACTCATGCTATACGGTTACTAAGCTCCCTCACCAAGACAAGGTGGAGATCCGTCGAGGGGGAGCACCTATATCCTAGCATGGCTTTATAATATACTAATGTTATAGTTAATATTTTTTTTTTTATTTGAATGCGCTATTCTGAGGTAGTTCCTTCGATTTCGATTTCTTCTTATTACTGTTACATACTATATTTATCGAAGAAGGCTATGCGCCGTTAGTACAGTTAGACGGGTTTATCTGTTGGGACCGGTGGATTATTTTTGATTGTTGATGTTTGTTGGGATGAATGTCCAATGAATGCTAGAAAATACGTTTTATTTCACTGAGTAGCGTCCTTATAGCCTAATATCGCCTAGGAACGGCAGTCACCTCTGTACAGATTATTTCATATAGTGTAGAACATTTCATATAGTGCATAAGTGCACATACATAGTGCATAAGTACAATTTATTTTCAGTATGACTGGAGTATCACGCGTTCAACAATTTAATTGTCACGAACGGAGAGAATTCAGGCGCAGGACCGACGGCTTAACGTGCTCTCCGAGGAACAGTGTCTACCACTGCCAAGTTTTAAGATTTTGGTTATTGACAATTATAAAGTAAATAATTAACAATTTAATGATATGGATACAATAATGCAATATGTAGACGTGAAAAGTTTTTTAATACAATCGAAATTCAAAGTTGGATACTAACATTAACCAATTTATTAACTAAGATTACTACGCAAAAGTAAAAAAAAGTAATTTAGCTCAGTACATAATATTTAAATAAACCAAAATTATTTTTACACATAATTTAAATAAAATTTATTGTTTCATAGCGATATACAATAAGCTCCTAATGGAATTTAGCTTTATTTGATCGTCATTATAATCATAACTTTATCTAAATGTACGCCTTTAAAATACATAATTTAAATTTTAAATTTAAAGACGATTATTTTTTGCTGTTATTAACCTAGTGAACTCGTGATATGTCAAATCGAATTAAAAAGTGGGATAAAAAGACCCCAATTCGTGAATCACGGTTAAATATCTTTTTTAGGGTATCGTTATCAAAAAACTCGACAAATAGGATCGTATTAGTACTTCGCGTAAAAATCTTTTGACAAATCAAAAAACAGAATAAAAAAGACCCCAAGTTCTAACATACATGAGCTTATTCGAAGGGGATTTTTTATTGTAGTAATTCGATAAAAAGCATTGTACCATTATTCAATGTTGACTTTTTTACATATTAGAAAGTGGGATAAAAAGACCCCAAGGTGTAATTTATATGTTAATCATTTGAAGGGGATTTTTTGCTGTATGTGACAAGTGTACCTTTTATGTTGTTTTATGTTTTGACTTTTAAGTCGAATCTTTTATGCCATAATAGGGTGGAGAAGGAGAATAGAGGAGGAGCATCGAATATTTTACACCGTTATGAGATGCAAAATTCGATTTTAAATCTATTTATACCATCTACACACTTATGTACATTAGCAATTGTTCTGATGATTTTATGAGTTACTAAAGGACAAAATTCAACGCAAAGAAAGTGTTTTTTCATTGAAGCGTCAATGCAGGTTATGGCTTTGTGGTTCCCTAGGCTAAAATCCCTTTATATCTATGGCATTCTAGTTCCAATGAACTACAAGTTTTTTTTTATGAAATAGGAGGGCAAACGTGCACCGGAGTCATTTTCATGGCTACCGACGCCCACAAACATCCGCATAGAGGCTATACAGATACGCTGCGCTCCTTCTCCTCCCACCTCCATGGGCCACAAGTTCGAATAAATTTCATATTTGGGTTTGCTGTAACAGAAACAAGACAGAAAAATCATTAGGTTCGTACACCTGCAATGTTCCGACTTCAATCTATAGTCTAGAACTATTTGCTAAGGTATTTTCAATTTTGCCTAACCTGGTGATTGTAATCATTGCAGCTAATCAATGATTGTAATCATCAGGTTCATAAACCGCATCAAATTATCAAAACCTGTTGTAAACCACAAGCGCACACCTGTTGGACCACAAACACCGTGTACGTAAGGCACGCGTTTCGAACGATTTCCGTAAAAACGCTCCCTATTTTAAAAAGGGAACAATTAAGTTTTTTGACGTTCGCGTGCGTGGTTTTAGTGCGTGTAATATCTTCCGGCTTTGCGACCTTTGGCGCTTTTTAATGGCGGGGTGAAGCTGTTTCCGATGCGTGATTTTGGATAAAAAATACGGCACGTAAAAAATGTGTAATTTCAAATTTAACTTGATACAACTATTATTTGAATTCTCTTTGGTGTTATATACATTGAATTTAACCTGTAGTTATGTGGAGTGAATATGACTATAAGGATGTTTACTAACGATAGAGAAGAGAGACGGTAAGTGACAAATTGTGCCAAGTCATCTGTTCCGGATGACCACGCCGAAAACAATAGCTAACTAGTAAATTCATTAACTTAGTCCTCTTTATAATGCTTTGTAATTGCCCCATAATAAATAGTCTAATCAGATAATAGTTAT
>LUGF01026696.1:733347-743859 GCA_001625245.1 Calycopis cecrops | reverse complement strand
GTAGAATAAAATAAATAATTATTCTTTTGTTCGGTTCCCAATTTTTTATCTGCGCGAGTACAGCGGCTAAGTTGAAAGATTCAACACCTTTGCCTGATTTGCATGAAAATAAAATTACAACAACAAAAAAGCATGTTTCGAGCTTGCACGAGTTGAAGCGTGAAAACTGAGCTCGGGATGTCCTTGACTAAGAAGGTTTTTTAATATTTACGTTCTTGGTGTTCATTGTGAGAGATCTACGTTCAGTGGGTGCAGGGAATTTGGTAAGAGGTAGTGCCACACTGCATGCTTGCATGCAGTCGAATTGGGCCGGCACGACCGGGGAGGTACCTCTCGCTTACACGAGACCGGCGTAAAGTGACAGCTGTGTGCTGTCGCGTTTCGTGCGGTGTGTAAGTAGCCGGTGGCCCATGGAGGTGGGAGGAGAAAGGAGGGCAGCGCATCTGTATAGCCTCTATGCGGATGTTTATGGGCGTCGGTAGTCATGAAAATGGCTCCGGCAGCTCGTTTGCCCTCCTATATAAAAAAAAATCAAAAAAAAAAGGTCATTTTCATGATCAGCGACGCCCATAAACATCGGCATAGAGGTTATAGAGATGCGATGCCCTCCCGTCATAGGCCACTTACACACATCACTTCTAGTAACATTTTATTTTAGCCGGCCGCGGCCGTAGCGCCGCGTCTATTGGACGTGAGCAAGGACTCTAGATATTCCCGTACTTTTTATACATTTTTGAAGTTTTTTGACGACCAGGCTGGCGCAGTGGTACAGGGTTTGGATAAGCGGAGCATGTTGCGCCAGGGGTCGCGGGTTCGAATCCTGCCTGGGTCATGGATGTGTATATATATATATATATGTATTACATGTATACTATAATAAAAATCTTAAATATATATAAAATGTATTAAATTTATAAAACATATTAAATATATTTCCGTTGTCTAGTACCCGTAATACAAGTATTTTTTTTTTTAGGTAGACTCTACGCTAACAGGCTGAAGGCCCAGTGCAGCTTCATCTGTATGAGAGGCGAGTGCCCTAAGGTAGCTCGAGCCTCTGTATTTATGGTCGATGGGGGTGCAGACCCCCCCTTCTTTCCCAGCTAGTCTGGGAGGAGGCAAACCGGATTATTAAGATTAATAGGTTATGCTATTATTATCTTGGCCAGAAGGACAGCGTGTGTCCTCCTTTCCCCACCTCTGACGGAGGGGAGCAGCTCACGCGCGGCAGCTAAAAAGTGGCCGACACGGGTCTCGAGCTAGAAGAGCTCTATGAGCTATCATGACTGGGGGGGAACCGTAACACAAGTCCTTACGGCACTTAGCACGGGGCTAGGCTAACGTGTTGTGTAAAGCCCACAAACATTTATTTTACATATTTGATGACATGACGGCATAGCCGATACTTTGCGGTTGTATTGTGTGAGCGAGAGAAACCTCCCCGATCCTGCCCAATTCGGCTGCGATGTACTATACCATGCTTCCCCTAACTACCTCTTCAGAAAAACGGTAAAAGTCCTCCAGCAATGAGACACTTAATAGAAAGTTGACAAAATTATTTACATAATGACACAAAACCCTTTTTTGCATTCAGTCCTTTTTTCGTTTACGCAGTTCTATTTGTTTTCAATCCTTTTTAAATAGTCACGCAAATGCCTTTGCTCATTGCCTTCATTTTTATTGAACATTTGCATATTCTAATTTTATTGTCCAGTTTCGGAAAGGGTGACGTAAAATGCAAATAGGTCCCTTGGGTTTCATTGTTAAAAAGATGTTACATTTTTTAATTGTAAGGTGTGTGGTCACTGGCTGTAAAACACTATAACAGAGGTTTCCAAACTTATTTACCCAGTTTAAAATCAGTTATTTTATAGCGCCCTCCCATTTTTTTTTTCACCTAGCCTATATAACATTGTCGATTTCTAGACCCATATCACCCTCTCTAGGCCTCTAACGTCCACAAGAGGGCGTTATCGCCTGCTTTGGGAAAGAATGCACTATAAGGAGTTCGAGTCCCGTTTCAAATTGTAGTCACATCGGTAGGTACCTTTATGACGATGATGAAGACCGGCGCAGCATTGCACCGGAACCGGGCTGGCACTACCCGCGATGTGACTACCTCTCAATAATATCATTGTCAAATCACAACTATGCTATCGCATATCTTGCGCTTTCTCAGTTTCCGGTGGCCCACTTTAAGAGAAATGCCCTTTTTCTTTAAACGTTTTATGGGTGTCGGTATACACCAAAGATTTCAGCTGCATGATTGTCACTTTGAGACACTTTGTCACAAAAAAAAACTTCGTTACCACTTTACATGAGGTTTTCAAATTTTGTGGAACGTTAAAGTTTGTAGTAGGTATAGGTATATCGTATAGGTAAGAGAACGTTATATATATTATTTTTACTTCAAAAATCCACGACACGACTAATTATTTAAATCAATTAAACAATTTGTATATCCCAAAAAAACTAAAATAAGATTTAAAAATATTGATCAAACATAACATATTTAAATAAGATTATTATGCTTTTAATTATCATCAACATAATTAGTTATACTGATTACATTAAAGTTTATTATTAGTTTCATGCAACGGGTTTGCGGCACGCTTTCAAACTTTCATAAGTTTAAAGCTTTTAGAGCTTATAGTTCAAGCTTTTGCTAGTAAACTATTGTTGTCTATAGTTTAGCATCGGGTGTTGACATAAAGAGAATTTGGACATTGACTTACTTGACTCACATCAAAATGTGCACAAAAATACACGATGAGTTAAATTTTATGTGATGAGTTTATTCTTTAGAAACTGGTTTTATCCTCGTTATTGATATAAAACTTAGTTAATAAATATGTATGTACTTAATAAATTTTGAAATGAGGAGTTTTAATTAGGTCTTCTTTTATTAATGTACACAAAAATACAACAAAATATGTTTTTGAACAAAAAATAATACAATTTAAATTTGACCAGTATTAGTGTCTCAGTCTTACCTCAGCGAATCTAAAGGTTCAAACTAACTAGGTATGTTGTTTATGCTATAGTTCTAGGTAATTCAATTATATAAATCTATACAGCACAAACTGACTGGTCAACAAAATCCAAAAACATTAATTAACTCTCTGTTAAAAGCAACATAAAAGTTTGTATCATCTATGACCTAAGCAGCAAAACTAAAACAATTAGGTATATACTATGTACTGCAATCTTAGGTGAAAACACACGACGGCACTTATCTTGTTGTATCTGTTTGGGTTGCAGGAACTCTTTAAAGTTTTTTAAATTTTGCCGGAAAGAACTGATGATGATGATGTTAGTTATATCTCGAATAATAATAATTGATAGCGTATGTCGTGTTTAATCAGCGATAATGGATTCTTTGGAAATTTCAAATAAGGAACGAGCAAGAAAGGATTATTTTTTTTTTATAAAAAATATAAGCGAACAAAAGACTTTTTACGCAGATCCTTGCCCGTTACACTTTTTACATGTGTACAGTAGATACATGTGCCTTGAAGGGACAAGCAGGTACTGCGGTTTTTGCATTTCCTTTTCGTACTTTTTACAATAAAAACTTTCTTTTAAATAAATAATTCTGACATCGCTTGACAGGGGTAGGTTAGGTATATTTAAAATAATAATTGTATAGATTCATGATCTTTTCGCTCAAAATACTTGTGTGGTTCGCTCTCATGTGAATTTTTTGTGTTGAATCTCAAAATTTATGGTCCGTTTAAATACCTAATTTATACAAATATAAATAAAACATAATATAAGTACTTACAAAAATAAAATATTTTATACTCTTCACTCTGGCGGTAGATCCAGTATAATTAAATGGAAATTATTGTTTTTGTTATTTTACCTTAAACAACAGTTAAATCAGGGAAAAATTTGTAGACGAAAAACTGGAATTTGGCGCGAATTACTATTCCATCAGCGTGTTTATTTACAAGTCTATCTGGGTGTGCCAACATTGTATATGTATGATGCGATAAAGTATGAGGGAGGAAGCCAGGAGGATACACATAAATTTGGCCAGTCTCATTTGACTTTCCAATCATTCTATTGATTAACAAGCTAGAGGGTTTGTGTTTGTTGAGGCGCATCGAAGAACTTTCCTTCGTTGCTCAAAATAGTAACAAGACAGTAACATTTTCAAAATTATTCAAAAATAAAATGTTTTGTAATTATTGATAAAGGCTCATGTTTTTAAATAATTATAATATCTTCCCACTGCTCAGTCAAATCTTATAAATATGCCACACACACATAACAATTGGCGAACTAAAAATTTAATGTCTAAATATTTTATAATTGCTTGTCGAGTATTTTATAAGTACTTTTTACAATTACATAGGTATTTTATTTTTATATATATTTTATATACTTCTCATATTCATCTATGTATGTGTTTTTTTTATTTAGATAGACTATACGCTGAGGACTGAAGGTCAGTGCAGCTTCATCGATATGAGTGGCGAGCACATTGCACTCGAGCCACTGTATTTATGGTCGATAGGGGGACAGACCCCCCCTTCTTTCCCAGAACTATGGGAGAAGGCAAACCGGACTTATTAGGAATTAATAGGTTATGGTATTATTATCATGGCCGAGGACAGCGGGTGTCCTCAGCTCCCCACCTTTAACGGAGGGGAGCAGCTCGTGCGCGGCAGCTAAAAAGTGGCCGACACGGGTCTTGGGCTGGAAGAGCTCTATGAGCTATCATGACTGGTGTATGTGTTTGAAAAACTTCCTTCATATAGTCAGACAAAAACTTAAAAACGTTAACGCTACGGAGTCTACCACGTGAGGTGCAATATGACAGGGCCTCAGATATTATCACATTAAAACTAAGCCGCGACGAATATTCGTAAAACACGTGTCCCTATACAATAACATATGGGACGTACAGATTAAACAAGTGTCACATTATTTTCCAAGAAGGAGGCGAAATCGTTTATCCGCCATCTTGATTCCCGGATTAGGACAGTTCAGTTTTTATGTAATAACCGAATAACTTACGGTTTTTAAACGACTTAAACTTTAACGTTGTTAGTAGGTATATCGTATAAATCATAAAGTACAATTTGTGCATTTAGTTATATTAAATATTATTATGTACCTAGTTGTTTTTTTTAATTATAAAATTTATAGTCTATTGAAATGTTTATTTTTTTCAATTCTTTGTCTATTTCACAATAAAAAGCAACTTGTAAAGTATTTAAAGCGTTCAAGGAAATACCAAACTTCATTATGATACAATTTATGTAATGATGGCATAATAATATATAAAAGGAAACAACATATAATTGTATTACATGTTATTGTATCCATATTACTAGATATTAAACGTGCTGTAGTTACTTTATGGGTTTTAACACGATAAGATATTAAAGGTACTAGCCAAAACATATACCTTTGTTCGACGTTTCGACTGGGTTACCCCAGCGGTGGTCACGAGCCGTATTTAATACCTTATTGTGTTAAAACCCGTAACTACAGTATATACACTACTAACTACATAACTACAATATGCGTAACAAACGCGAAAGTTTCAAACAAGTATTAGATATTAAACTCTTTATTAAAGACTAGCTGAGCCCCGCGGTTTCACCCGAGTAATTGTCGATCCCGTGGAAAATAGAAAATCTTCCCATGACATCCCATAGGAACATTTTTTCGGAATAAAAACCATCCTGTGTTAATCCAAGTTAGTCTCTACGTGTGTGCATTTCATGAAAATCGGTTCAGCAGTTTTTTCGTGAAGGAGTAACAAACAAACATACATATAATCTTTCGCATTTATAATATTAATAAGATATTATGCTATTGCGTTTCGTGTGGTACGTGAAAAGTGGAAAGGAAGGCAACGCATCTGCATGTATCATGTGAGTTGGTGGTCATCACAGAGTTCAGATCTCGTTTGTCCTCTAAACTATCAAAATCAAAAAACGTCTTTATTACGCTTTTATCGTAGGTATTCATCGTCAGTTCTTTTTATTTACTGCTGGACCTGCCCTTTATTAATTAATACTGAAAAAGAGAATTCTACGTCAATGAAAATAACAAAGATGCTATAAAAAAGATGTATAAGGGGGCAAACGAGCGCTGTTTTTATGACTACCAACGTCCCTAGACAACCTTATACAGAGAATTACAGAACGTTGACCTATTCTCTCCTCCGTGGGCCACCAGCAACTTACGCACTGAAATCGTGTAAGCGAGAGGTACCTCCCCGATTTGGCCCAACTCGGCTACACTCATGCACCCAAGAAGGCACTATCTCTTACTAAAATTACACTGATTTAAAAGTAATTAACATAACATTTATTTTGCTTTTATCGATCAAGTGCATCCCTAAATATAATGATCGGCCGAGGCTTAAGCAGGGCTTAAGCTTGAAGGATTTTAAGTTAAGAGAAGTACATTCAAGTCTATAACGTTCAAGATACATTTCGCAAATGCGGCAGCAGGTAAGTATTTAACAGATAATATGATTTAAATAAAGTGACTTATTTACTGCAGAATGCTCCTTGAATTCTTAACTTAAAAATTAAAAGAGGCAATTAAAATGAAAAACTGAATATTATGAAAAATATTTATAAAGTGGTCATTGTTGAAGGATTAGTCTGACCGTTATTTGTATTTTAAGTATTTATGTACAGTAATCGTATGGTGAGAATCATTTTAAACGTAAAAATTGTGCTAAAACATCATTAGAACTAAAGGTCACTTTGGAATATCAAGTGTTTTGTTTAACGTGAAAACAAATTACAAAATATTTTGCTTGATTTTGTCACTGTATAAACATAGACTAAATAAAAAGTACTTTTTATTTAGTCTATGTGTATAAATAGATTATAATGTTTTTAGCAAAGCGCCAATAGATATGCAGATGTAATGCTGTCTTTTACTTAACTCTTACAAGCCTTCTCTTACTCTTCACTTTGGTATTGTGAGCCAATGCGTTATACATTTGCAATAGCTATGCAGCCATACCTACTTGCTAAAGTGGAAACTAGCGCCTGTGTTACGCCAGAAGCATCTCTATGGATGTAAGTGGGTGTTGGTAGTCATGGAAAAGCTCCTACTGCTTGTTTTGCCTCTTACACTATAAAAAACCGCAGTTGCAAATCTGCTAAGGTTTTCCAAACTTATTTCGCAATGGAACGGCACTGCAGTTCTTTGCACATTTTTTTAACTGGCCATTCTCAAAAGCGTGGCATATGGTCGAATTACGGAGGTACAGAATAAAAAAAAATGAGATCGCAATAAGAGGCGGTGATGGGCGGCACGCTCCCAACCTCGAGGGGTTTTGAACCAAGACAGCTGTGATGACCACACTCGTATTCAATTACTTTTTTGTTAAGAGCGATATACCAAGAAATTATAATGATTATTTGATCAGTTACTAACTAACCCCGACTTAGAAAGAACGAAAGAAAGAAAGAAAATATTTAGAAAATATTTTTTTTGATTGCATAATAATTGATGTTACCCTAGACCATAGGTTCCCAAATTTTCCGTCTAACGCCCACTTTGAAAATCAGTTACTTCGTATCGCCCCCTTATTAGTTATTACACCTTGATATTCAAAGACAATTATGTCGTTTCTGGCCCCTTACCGCCCCCCTCTGAGCATCTAGTGCCCACAAGGGGGCGTTATCGCCCACTTTGGGAAAGACTGCCCTAGACGAATTACAGTTATGGGGTATTGAATCTGTATAGACACTAATTGCGCAGAATATATTATTATAGTACACACGTGTATATACAGACAATAGTGCACTCTCAATCCCTCTATTCTCCTATTCCGAAAGGATGTCAGTCCGAAACGATCGGAGCAAAACCAAGGACTTTCTGAACCACGAGAGTATAACACCGCCGACCTCCTGACTCCGGATTGTTATAACAAATTTAAAAAAATCTCAATACAGCATTGGGTCCGAAACGGGACTCGAAGCTGGACCTCACGACCTGTAGTTGAATATGCTTACCATCTGATGGAAGGAGGTATCTGTATAATATTTATTCGAATTTTACCCGTGGTGTCGTGGCTGTGACCCACAGTGGGTCCACGGGTATTTTTTCCCCGTGGACCCACTGCTACGGTTTTAACTTTATTTATTTTGAATCTGCTAGTTTTCTTTATTATTTTGAATCTGCTAGTTTTCTTTATTATTTTGAATCTGCTAGTTTTCTTTATTATTTTGAATCTGCTAGTTTTCTTTATTATTTTTAATCTGCTAGTTTTCTTTATTATTTTCAATCTGCCAGATTCGCCTACGAATCATACCATAAATCCGCGAAAATCATTCCCCGCGAACTGTACTAGTAATGATAAATGCGTACGAAATGTTAGTTAGTAACGTGGCGGTTTAATATGTATGTTACTCCAGCGATTGTGGGTTTGAATCCCGCCCATGCCATGGATGTTTATATGTCTATACCAAATATGTATTTTTCTAAAATGAAAATCTTACGTATCTATAAAACATTTCTTGACTTTATAAAAGTAATTTAAAATTATAATAAATGTATTTCCGCTATCGTTACCTGCACTTAAAACAAGTCATTACTATCCTTAATATGGGCCTAGAATAATTAATGAAATTACTCTACAGATATTATTTTTATTACCTTGTTTATATTATAAATGCGAAAGTTTGTATGTTTTTTGTTTGTTTGTTTGTTACTCCTTCACGCAAAAACTGCTGAACCGATTTTCATGAAATTAGGCACACACATAGAGGTAACTTGGATTAACACACAGGATAGTTTTTATTCCGAAAAAATGTTCCTATGGGATGCCATGGGACGATTTTTCACGGGATCGAGATTTACGCGGATGAAACCGCGAGACACAGCTAATTATTAATAATACCTATGGTGTAAAGTGGCAAACCTTATGTCATAAAAAAAGGAAAAAAAAAGATCAGCCCACGTGACATTGTTTTACAGCAACTTCGCTATCACGACAGTTATCACCAACAAACACGCGGCTGTTGACTCTCGCCGACCGCCGACCTACTGGACCCGGTAAACAACTTCAAGTATTTGTTCTAAGGACTTCTTTGTTTGACAGTCCTAATCAACACGGAGTCATAATCGTGCTACCGATGTATCACGCTGTATTTTATTCTACGAGACCCCTCCCGTCAGCGAAAGGCTGGCCTCGGTGAAAAGGCTGGAATTCTCCTTGAGGACTGTCGGTCTCTGAATAGACCCTACTACAACGTCGGAACCGTGCAATGGGATGTTCCCATTCTGACCCTAGCCCTAGTACTTCAAAGGATCACGCCACAAATGTGTCGCCATTCGATCCAATCCTGATTCATAGGGACATGTAGAGGACCCATCCATTGAGCTGCTCTTCGTCTGGCCTCTCGCTACAAGCCCGTCCGGTATGAGTCCCGTCCGGCATAGCCGTGGGGTTCACTGAGGCATGCAAGCCCTCACTACGATAAGGTGGCAGCATCTTCAGGGGGTTCTGTACGTGACCTGCTTATCCATAGACATATAAATCCACATAATATGCTGGTTCATAATTTGAGCAATAAATTATCATAACAATTATGTAATTAGCACGCAGTTATAAAATTAAGAGAATTAAACAAACGAAAAAAGAATATAAATGTAAAAAGAAGTTTAGCAGTACGAGTTGGTTTGACCTGCTATGTTACTTTGCTTTCCAACCTACAGACTAGTTCAAAAGTTTAATGCCGAGTGACGCAGTTACAATACAGTAACTACACAATAGAGGATGCAAATGGCCGTAGGTATGATTTTTGTGTCCACCCAAGAATTTTTAAAAGTTTTTTTTGTATAATGATGTCTTAATTTACACGCATATTACCTACTAGCCGGTGCCTGCGACTTCGTTCGCGTAGCGTAGTAATATTATAAGCAAAGTGTTAAATTTGTTATGGTTTGCTTGCAGTGTGCCGGAATTCCGATTTCCCGTAGGAATGAGCGATTTTGCCGCAGTAAAAAGCGTTTTTGATGTTGATCAGGCTTAGTATCTATACACCACAAAAAGTTGCATTCGAATCAGTCCGGTAGTTTCGGAGATTAGCCCAGACAAACAGATAAACGGATAAACAGACAAACAAAAAAAATAAAAATCATTGAAGTGTTCTAATACTATTGTAACATCGCGCCCAATTAGTTTTTCGTAAATGAGTACCTATACCTAGAGTATGAATGTACAGACACACGGATTTTACTGTTTTTTTTGTCTAGATTATCTACGCGTATAATAAATCTACGCGTTTAATATCTATTTATTATGTAGGTACAATAAAACTGCTTTAACGGATTTTATAGTGATTCATTTAGTCATTTAACAATCCAGATGTATCAGAACCTTTACGGTAACCATGGTTACGGCCGGACTTTTGATCGCCTAAAAAATAGTATATATAGACACATCTAGAAGATAAATGAAATCCCTACTAATATTATAAATGTGAATGTAAGTTTGTTTGTTACGCTTTCACGCCAAAACTA
>LUGF01026696.1:699093-709563 GCA_001625245.1 Calycopis cecrops | reverse complement strand
AGATCCATTTCACCTTAACATAATTTCAAACAAAACGGGTCATGTACTAAATTGGTCTATAAATAATAAGTAGGAAGTAGTAAGTAGTAGGTAGGTACCTACCGTTACAACTACGTATTTAAATAAATAAATGTATTAACAAAGCACGGCAATGCAGCGCCAAGTCGAGCAAAAATACACGAAGGCGGTAGAATTCTTTCCTAGAAAACTTTTAAATTATTTTGTTCTTTTCCTCTTAATTAAGATATTATACAGCTGCAAGCCTGGATTTTTTCGATTATGGAGATCTTAATTATTATTCGGAAGACGCTTTTCCCCGTGACTAAGATATTATACAGCTGCAAGCCTGGATTTTTTCGATTATGGGGATCTTAAGCATTATTCGGAAGACGCTTTTCCCCGTAACTAAGATACTATTATACAGCTGCAAGCCTGGATTTTTTCGATTATGGGGATCTTACGCATTATACGGAAGACGCTTTTCCCCGTAACTAAGATATTACACATGCAGCCAAGACACTAACTACATCCTGAAAACAGCTATTGGTTTGTTTTTATTATACATGGCTGAACTTGGCTCCCATATGCAACAACAAAAGAACAATGGTAAAATCTTATCCCGACAAAATCTGAGCAGATAAGAATGACTAATAAATAATATATCAAAATAATGAGTTATCTGCATTTTTACAAACTATAGAAAGTGGAAAAAATTAAAGTATATTAAATAGAAAGTTATTTGATTATAATGGCGATTTTTCATATTTTAAAATATGTATTAAAATACCTTTTCCTACTAATCTCATTTAATTTTCGAGATTCATTATTAAATTAAATAATTTAATGTGTATTAATTTTTATTTATTGTAAATAAATACTTTTAAAAAATTAAATATTCTTAGTTATGAATATTTATAACAATTGTTTCGAAACTTTCCAATTATCATTTGGGCTAAAACCTAGTGCACAAATGCTAAAACATATTGTTCGACTAACAACAGACATAGTAACTACGAGCGACATTATATAATTACATACCTATTTTATTTCTGTATGCCAGATGTACTTACAAAAGTTTAAGATTTTTAAAACAAAATATATTATTTTCTTCGCTTTCTCCAATATATTTTTTTTAAAATGAGTTGTTAAGAAAGAAACAGATGCAAACAATGTTTTTTCTATTATAGACGTAACACTTTGCAATGGGATAACCCAATGTATGGTAAGTTTACCATTGTTCTTTTGTTTTTGATATCCAAAGACTTGAAAATTAAAAAATCGGGCCACTTACCCTTTACTTGGTTACCCTTACTGAGACTACTTTCTGAATATACATAATATATAAAATTCTCGCGTTATTTTCACGAGCTAATATGCATATTATTGGGTACTATTTCACTGTAACTTAAATTTAAGGTATAGTTCAAATCAACTAAAGACTTTGTTGCTGAAGAGCATTGGAAATGAGCATCAATCGTTCAGAGGAAACGATTAGAAATTAGTTTTCCACTTTTCTTTTTCACAAATATAATGTCAATTGAAGTAAAACATCATAGAAGTTTAGGAGCGCCTCTCAAACGTGCTTCGATTTCAATTCATTGGACCACTTACGGCATATAGCATTATAGGTTACTTCGCTTGTGCTCAACCATTGCGGACATTTTATATATTTATTTTATACTAGTCAACATTTATAGTCGTAATAGTAGGGACGACCTCGATGCCTTCGAGAAAAGCTGGTGGGAGAAGACAAAAATCCGGGACGGTTGGCTGTTTGGGGGAGGCCTTTTCCCAGCAGTGGGACAACATAGGCTGAATAAAAAAAAGGTCGAAACGTGCTCATTTCGTTGTGCTTAAAAAAATTGTTCAATCGTAATAAAATATTGACTATGTTACTTCCTGATACTGCAGCTTTATATTAGTGAAAGAACGGTTAAAATCTAGAAATTTTGTAGCCTATTCGATAAAGACAAAAAAAAACACTTTCCTGATTCCTCTTTATAATATTAGTAAGGATGAAACGAATTTGTTAGGTTAGGTTAGTTATTTTTATGTCAGGAGGTTAATATTTTTCTAGAGTACTATATATTTATATATGTACTACCTGCGCCCCGTGGTTTCACTCGCGTAATTTTCGGTCCCGTGGAAAATAGAAAATCATCCCATAACATCACAATAGGATAGTTTTTTTTGGGATAAAAATTCTATCCTGTGTCAACCCAAGTTACTCTCTATGTGTGTGCCAAATTTCATGACAATCGGTTCAGCAGTTTTGGCGTGAAGAAGTAACAAACAAACAAACGAACATACAAATTTTCGCATTTATAATATTAAGTAGGATGAATCTATGCATGTAAATACATTACTATGTTTCCTGTATCATGCATAAATGAATTGACGGATTTTAACGAGTCTTAGTCCGAGTGTTAATTCGAATGATACCTTATAATATAATATTGTATCTAGTCGGTTTTGTTTTTCAATGTAATGTTAGGTTTTTATATTGTTTTAATGGAATAAAATAATGCTACATTTATATAAATGTACATTTATTTATCATTTACCATCGTTATCGTGATCCGAGCAAAAAATGTGAGCGCAAGAAACAAATGTTAAATGTAAATTTTATTTGTTTATAAATATGAATTATATTTTTGTTATAAAAAATATGGAAAAAATGAGGAAACAAAAGTTTGTTGGATTAACGTGGCAAAAGTAGCAATAGTTGCTACGGTCCCCGGGAAAGGTGTGCATACTGCATGGCCTACAGGGCCTAGAATAGGCCATGCAGCCTAGAATAAGCCATGCAGCCTAGAATAGGCCATGCATACCTATATATGTGTAGGCACATGCGGCCTAGATTTTGCCACAGGCCCGCGCTGGCTTGATCAGGCGCTGGTCTGAGTTGATTTGTTCTCGTGATCCAGCAGACATGTAAGAGTTGCAATCAGCATTGCAACTGAACCGACCAGCACGGGGGGACTCCCGCTTAAGTGATATATTATTTATCGACAGCTATGCAGATTATCGTGTACGAGGTATCTTCCTGGTTGTGACGTCTCGATTAGGCTGCTATGTAATAATGCTACTTTAAAACAACTTTTTTATGTATAAAATGATATTTAACAGGCATTTAGTTAAGAACGCCATTTTTCTGCCGAATTTCTTCATTGTCCGGGCACCCGTTGCTGAGGCAAGACAATTATTATGCTACTAATATTATAAATGTGAAAGTTTGCATGTTTGTTACTCTTTCACACAAAAACTACTAAACGGATTTTTAAGAAATTTTACAGTAATATAGCTTTCATATTAGAATAAGTTAAAATTTATAGGGATTTTTGAAGACCGAAATCCACGCGGGTGAAGCCGCGGGCGGAAGCTAGTCGGTCATAATCTGAATACTTATAATAAAAGAAGATTCAGTAAGACGTAGTGCCACGCTGCATGCATGCAGCCGAATTGGGCCGGCACGTTGGGGTAAATACCTCTCATTTACACGAGACTGGCGTAAAGTGACAGCTGTATTGTCGCATTTCGTGCGTTGTACCTACACGTAGCCGGTGCCCTATGGAGGTGGGAGAAGGAAGGAGAGCATCGCATCCCTATAAACTATGTGGATGTCTACGGGCGTCGGTAGTCGTGAAAATGTCCCCGACTACTCGTTTGCTCCCTTATACTTACTATAAAACCCCAATTTTAAGATGGATACAGTTCTATTTGTACGAAATATCATCAAAATCAGTGCAGTAATTTGGGAGATTATATGTAGAAGACATATTATGCCGATATTTTTTTCTATCTGTGTCTTCCTTAGCGCCCCGTCGTATAGTTAGCTAGTAAACTAGATTAGAATTGGGCCGGTACGACCGGGGAGAAACTGCGGCGTGACAGCTGTACTGTCGCGCTTCGTGCGGAGTGTAAGTAGCGGTGCCCCATGTAGGGAGGAGGATGGAGGGCAACGCATTTGTATAGCCTCTGTGCAGATGTCTGTGGGCGTCGGTAGTCATGAAAATCGTCCGGTTGCTTGTTTGTCCCCTTATACTATGAAACGAAAAAATTGCTCCCATTACTTGTAGCTAGATGGTGGGTTTCGAATTGGACCAGTAGTTCCTGATAAGGAGTACCAACAAATAAACTCTTAAGTTTTGATATATTAAGATTCGTTCTTAAATTTTATTTCAAATTAGCATGAATTTCATTCTTGATATTCATTAATTGATCACTCTTGATCCAACTTTTGTACTTATAAGGTAATTTAATTAATAGAAATGTGCATGTTTAAAAAAACCTTTATTTTTTTCTAGCAAACATAATATAATAAATAAATACGTAAAATCATTGACTGAAATAACCGACGTGCGTCGTAACAACTCTCAAACACGTTGTAGCCGCCTATTTTACAAATATACGCTTCTAATGACAATATCTAGAACCTTCTACTTGTATCTAGCATTTTATATACAAGTTTCAATTATATACAGCATACGAGTACAATTCGTACGATTTGGCGTCTGTGTTCAAATTATAACAAGACATTAAGGGTTAACTCTTAAAGCTCATTTTTGCAGGTTCGTAGGAAGGCAACGGATGCGTCCCATGCAAATATGATCCTTAAAAGCTGTTATGACATTTTAGTGTCCCTTAACACTGACAAACTACATTTAACCCGGTAATACCTCCCCATATTAAAACACTTATTACTCACGCCTGTATTCCATGGGGGTAAAAAAGGTCACCGGTCGAAATATAGCAAAATTAATATCAATGGTTACTTGAAAACCCCTTAGAAACTTTATAAAGTTATTATCTATTAAATATGTCCCGATTGTTCGAAGACAGACGCATCGTTCAAGCTGTATATTATATCCTAACATTACAAAATAAATAAAATAAATTCTCGAAGCCTCTATACATAAAAGGCAAACACATATATACAATACACTAATATAGGAATCATCACCGTCATTTACATTTGCAACTAAATTAATACATGCAGTTGTTTTGTACTAAATGTTTAGTCTTACGTATATATTGGTCATTATAATATCATTATATTCAAATATAGTCTATGGATTTCATTAAAATTTAAACATTTCTGTCCCATGAAAGGGTCCTATTTCATTGATACATTGAATTATTTAGTAAGCTTTCAGCACCTACTAATAATCGGCAAAATATATTACAATAATTGAAAAAAAAAATAGTTTTACATTAAAAAAAACATACTTTTAGTGTGTCGTGACATTTTTGAAAAAAGAACTTAATCAAGTCTTTGGTTCAACTTTGAGGCGTTTTGATCAATTTGGTAGTGAGGAAAATATTTTAATACAAAACAAGTAAACCTTGACGTAGTCTTAAGCACTAACGTGGTAATAGTAATTAATGACGTTTCAAATAACTAAGCTACTTGGGCGTATAAAATGCCGCTTGGCTATAGAATCAGAATTTTTTGGTGTTGTTGGTTGGTTTTCGGAATTTTGAGACTTATTTTTTAAGAACAATACACAAGTAGCTTATTTAAAAGACGATCCAAATCATCAAGGCTTACCGTAAGATACTAAGTAACAATTTTCTACCATCCAAAAGCCAATAGAACGATTAAGTATAAGCAAAAATCATAAGACAATAATTTAGGTATTAACTTACAAAGCAAATAAACGAACTTTGGTTTATAGATTACAATTTATATAAATTCTCGTCGATTTTTCATCTACAAAAGAAAAATCAATTCGCTATCCAGCTCGCTAAATGTTACTTATCTTATATTGTTTACTACATCAGTAGTGACACACAAAAAGGAATGACTAGTAGGCGTTTCTATTTAACCTAACGCTTAGGCGTGCTGCGCGAGACCCAGGTGAATGAAAAATGCCACTCGATCCGGGCTCCTCTCCCCGCATTTGTTGCACATGAACGGATCGTTGTACCCGTGGAAACCCATGTGTATGGTGTGCATTGTCAGGTCCCCGAACGTGATGTCACAATATTGACACTTGTGTTTGGTGCTCTCACACATAGACACTTCAGCGGACTTCTCAGACTCACAGTCCGAGCCGTCGTTTTCCATCTTGCTTTCCTGGTGCTGTAGTCTCAAAGCGACCGGTTGCAGTTTGAAGGCTGGGCCTTTTCTTCTGTTCTTCAGTGACGTGGTGGGTGTGACTGGTTGTTGCCGTTCGATCTGCGGGGGTGAGGATCCCGCTTCGCTCTTGGTGTTTGTTAAGTCCAGCGCATCGTGAGATTGGACAGGCGTGACGCTGCGCTGTACCGGTGTCTGCGGCGCCGTTATAGGGGACTTGGGTAGAGGCGGTGTCACGCTTAGCTCTATGGATCTTTCTTCAGATAAACGTTTCTGCAATATCGTCTGAGGTACTGAGTCTTGTTTCTCGGGCGTCGCCTCGTGGTTCGGAGACAATCTTGAGTCGTATTTGTTGCCGGACGGGAACATGAACGAGTGCTGCAGAAAGGGTGGTATGTATGGCAGGTTGACGGGGAAGTGATGACCGAACAGAGGATGACCAGATGCCGGTGGCGGAGGAATCTTGTTACTGATTGGCTGCTCAAACATTTTCGTCATAGGTTTCTGTTTCGGTCCCCGACGGGTGCCATAAACGTCGATTATTGGTAGCGGATTCGGTGTACCATCCATGTTGAGAACCATGGCTGGATTATGTTTGTATTTGCGCAAATGGAGTTTTAAAGAATGACAGTATTTAGTGGCGTAGTTGCAGTCAGCACAACGGTATTGGTAAATGTTTGAGTGAGACTTAAGATGAGAGTTCAGCATCGACTTATTGACGCAAGAGTATGAGCACTGCGAGCATTGGAACGGCTTGGAGCCCAAGTGGTTTCTCATGTGATATTCAAGATGGTGCTTGTATTCTGTGACGAATGGACATTTCTGGCAGCACAGCATCTTCTCAGGCTTGATGTGTTCTTTGCTATGTTCCCAGAAGGACAGTTTGGTGACCGCAACGAACTCACACTGTTTGCATTTGAACGTTTTAACTTTCCCGTGGGAGTTAACGGCCGGGACCCTTAGACCTGGTTCCTCGTCAAAGTCATCATCAGGTCCCGATCCGTCGTGTCCATCTTCGCTGTCGAGTTTGTTTTGGTCCATACCTTCGAATCCAGAATCATGGTACCGGGCAAAGTGTCTCCTGTCTGTATCACCATCCGGCGAAGAAGTTCTTGGGGATTTTGGTGGAGTAGCGTCAGCGTGAGGCAACGGGGTTGAAACATGTGAAGGCAGAGCAAGCGACTTAGGGGTATGAGGCTCAAAGTCGCCACGTGGATCGCAATCTTCAGCAGACCGGTTCTCGAAGCCGGGAGGCGTGAGTAGGTTGAATGGTATACCGTTGTAATTTTCCAAATGAACGCCCAAATTCATTTTCGCATGGAGCGCCAGGTTGTCATAATATGGCAGGGGTTCACCGTTACTGGGCGGCGATCTCTCATTGGATTCCTTGCTCGAAGACGGCGACGTGCTTTGGAAGTCTTCCGAGAAGAACCCGCTGCTCTGCTCCTTGGAATAGTTCTCCTCGTCCATCGGTTCAGATTTCTAAAATAGAACAATCGTTCAAAAACTTATTCGAAATATGCGCTAATAGATTGAATGTTGATAATTAATATTGACAAATATTTAACAAATTAAGCTTTGTTCGGCGGCGTCCTTTCATTTGACAAATGGTCGTTTAATGTGTTGTTTTAATGATATATTTATTGCGTTCGTAATTTAAACACCGGTCGGTGATTAAAAAAACCTACGGCCCGCGATCGGTGTGATAACAAACGCAAGAGAATTTCAAGAACTTGTTTATATTCCGAATTATTAATCCTATTGTTTTTAGTCCTAGCGAAAAAAACTAAGGTTAGTTTCAAGGGAATTATGGAAGTGTGAATTGTATTATTTGAGATATTCTAAAGTTATGAATTGCGGATGTGTGTGGCGACTTACGATGGCGGATGTTGGTGGGAGTAGGGAGGTCCACGATGATGAGTGCGCGTGGGCGGCGGTCAGCATCCCGCTGGGGGAAGCGTAGCTCAACATACCTGGACCAAACATAATACATTAGTACACTTAATATAATCTTAAAGGCCGGCAACGCAACTGCAAAACCCCTGGTGTTGCAGATGTCTGTGGGCGTCGGAAAACACCATCATCTCGGTGACCCGACTGCTCGTTTGGCCCCTGTACTATAAAAAAAAAATCGCAAACGTTTCTGAACAGAATATTCCCGGGTGTCCATGGATGATAGTACAGGTGGGCAACGTATTCACTTGCTTCCGGTTGTTCGGATGTCAATACGTCGGTGCTTACTATGTCTCTGTCCTCAAGTGCAATAAAAACACACCAGGCACTTCCTTTTTATTATAGACACTTACGTAGAATAAATTTCCAATAACACCGCAGCAGTCTAGAACATTCTATACCTAAGTTATCAACAGCTATATAATACCTGAATAGTAATTACAACGAACCGAATGCGACCACTAAAACCTCGTTATCTCGGGGAATAAAAAATGCACGGCGATATAATTGAATGTTCTGGTAAAAAAAAAACTAACGCGTATATTCTTGTAGGTTTGCAGAAAATGGCTACAACACAAGCAGATTGTACAAACATTATAAATGAGGTCGAATTATGTTTACATTTTTGATGCGTCTGTCAAATATTTCTCGGTAAAAAATCTGCTGTTGCGACGAATTAAAAGAAATGCCAAGTGTTCAGTCATGTAGCACGGTGCTTATTACTTAATGAACATTTATATCGAAGATTGATAAAAGTAATTAAGTGAAGACAAGTACCTACAGCTTTAAGCACCCCAACATTTATACCCAACAGATCACTTCAATGTATTTATAGAGTAACATAATTATTTTTAGATCAATGAAATTTACTATAAAATATAAATTATAAAATAAATTAATATAATTACTAAAGAACAATTTATTTTTAGTTATGTTTAAGAAAAACATAACTAATTCATAGTTATAATCATACGAAGCAATAATAAATTAATAAATGTGCAAATTAAATTAAAAAATCTCCAATAAATTATGTAAGACATAATTTTTTAATCTACATAATAAAATGATTAATATTTAAATCTAAAATATATAAACTTAATTAAAAATGATATCTACCTTCCCCCTTATTGTCTGTTGAAATTCAATTAGCTTTAACACTTGAAATATCGACGACAAATCCTTTTCATTCAGTACGTTTTATCACTTAACAAAACACACAACAGTAACAAATTTTTAAGACAAGCCTTCGCCGCGGTGTCTGAAGGCAGAGTGAATACGTCTGTCCCTCACGGTGCACTGAAAAAAACTGTCAATTTTTATGCTCCAAACATCGATAAGTATATTCTACTTTTGAACGCGACGTGTATTCTAGAGCGAGGGAGACGACGCGGGGGGCAATATGTGCATCCCTGTCTGACCCCACAGCCTATTTTCTCTCGAGCCAATGCGCGGCGACTTATTGTGGGAGGGGATCATATTATTAAGTTATTGTTTATGCCTTATTAATAATAAAAAAATAACTTCGGCCGCTCTTATTGTCATAATATGGCCCGTTTCGGTTATTATGTGGCAATAAAATGGGAGCGCAGGCAAATGACATTGTTTTTCTTTTGTTATTTCACGATTAATGTAATAATATGGGCGATATTGGCCTCAGTGTTTATGCCACAGACAATTAATGTGGTAATGGAGAATACTAAATATGACCTTTTATTCAACGTAACGTAAGAAATAATAAAATATATCTAGCATTATCATTCTGTAAGTAGCTTTTATCCGTCTTTTAATTTTAATAAGAGGTAGTTCTATGGTAAATTGCAGCCCCAGCTAACTCAAGAAGATGCTGTCACGTGTCGTGCTATTTTTGAGTTTCTGATGGCCCATTTCATGGGAGAAGGAGGGCAACACATGCATAAAATTTATACGGATGTCTATGTAATAAGCAAAAAGTAGCTACCTGCCAACTAATTGTCTGGGCCTTTGATTTGATTAAACTTAATGGATATAGTTACATAGTATAGTCGTGTTTATTTCGTAGCGCCTCGTCATTAGATTTCATGTCTATATTTTATTTTAACTTTAACTTGTCCCAAAAAAACAAAATGAAACGTAATAGTTTTACACGTTCTGTACTGAGTTTAGTAACATTTAGATTACGAACCTATAAATTTACTTCTTCTTCTTCTTCTCGTGTCAGTGTTTATTATATCACTCAATAAATGACATTGGGCGTTTTTTACCCGATTTTTTAAAAGTCGCGAACATAATCCAAAACATTTTTAAATGATAGTGTTTACAATAATATTTAATATTGTGTAGTTATTTTGATTCAAAACAATGGGAAAATGGAAATAATTAGTAAAATGAAAATCATAATATCTTAAGTTGAAACTATTACTAATTACTAAACATGACCGCTCAGTAAGTTAAAATATCAC
>LUGF01026696.1:660323-679523 GCA_001625245.1 Calycopis cecrops | reverse complement strand
TAATGCATGTAGTGTAACAGTAGTGAGTATGATATAATAAATAGATAAATAATAAATAAATATCTGTGGACTTTACACACCACGTTAGTCTAGCCCCGTGCTAAGTACCGTAAGGACTTGTGTTACGGGTACTAGACAACGGACAATATATTTAATATGTTTTATAAATTTAATAAATTTTATATATTTAAGATTTTATAGAAATAAATATAATACATAGATAAACATTCATGACCAAGGCGGGATTCGAACCCGCGACCCCTGGCGCAACATGCTCCACTTAACCGAACCTTGTACCACTGCGCCAGCCTGGTCGTCATATTCCAGCTTCTGATCTATATCTGTACTAAATTTCAACCAAATCCGTTAAATAAATATACAAATCCTCATAATTACAATATTAGGACAATAAAATAGTAGTCACTAGGACCAATTAACTCACTTTGAAAAAGAACCGGCTTTGATAAGGAGCGGAAGAGAGCGTTAGGGTACGGGGGGATGTGCCTCGACACTGAAGCACATCACCAAATGTCGATGGCATCTTTGGACGTTAAAGTAATACTGATAGTCAGGTGAGGCCTTACTTTAGGGCCTGAGATATTCTTGACTTTCGGAATTAGTGCCGACTATTACAAATGATAGTAACGACGACAGGTTGTTATTGGTGCTAGGGAACCAATCTGAAAAAAATAGCAAATTTCAAGGTTTTAAATACTATCAATGTCTCACCTGTTTCCAGATTTTAGATATAAAAGTTCTGGAAACTTCGCTCACAGCATCGCTACCTACCTATAAACTAAATAAATAAGTAGAATTTAGTAAAAAAAACGAACAGGATTAAAACCATTTTGCAAAATTCTAGGTGGTGCAGTAATTAAAAGGATTATTACACAACGAACAATAATGTACAGTTACAATACATAATGTTATACAACCTAATATTTTTTGCAGTAGAAAGTGTAATAAATATGCCGAAGTTGACATCGATGGCCGCTCATTTCTACTGCAATTCTCAGAACCTGCAATAAAACTTGCACTCTCTGTCAACATTGTTTAGATTCGTGCTGCCCCCAATTCTTGTTTTGTTATTTTTTGCAGAATTGCAATACTTTTGTTATTGCATGCCAGACATAAACGTGTATTAAAATAGACGTTTCCTGAATTCGTCAGATAATAAATAATTATCAATTATTTTATACAATCGTAGATACCTAAGTGTTCTTAAATTATTTCCTACCGTTGGTATTTTGAAATGGGTATTGTTTTTCGGTTATATAAAGATGTATTTAGTTTTGGATTTTATGCTAATTATGCATTAATGTGTTATGATTACAATTTTAACAATTTATTGTATTTTAAATATACCAAAAAGTTTGTAAGCTACTTGTGTAGTAAGTTATTGCAGTAGTAGTTGATGGAGCTGTTACTGTAGGTACAACTGCGTCAAACATTCTTTCCAGTAAATACTCAATAATAGTCAGATGAATTAAATACCAATGACAATATATCCCATACACAAATACATACGTAGATAAGTCTGATACACGAATTCATTTATTATTACGTATGCTATCGATAAACAAATCATAAAGCTGCCGGTATTGCTGGACTTTGCCCCTTGGTTTCTGTCCAGGAATAGTTGGTATCTCCATGACCAGCCCACTGCTATTTCAACAATTACATAAACATACCTATATATTATTTGCATATATCACACTATTTACTATTATATACTTACTAGCTTGAGCCCGCGGCGGTGGATTTCGGACTTCAAAAATGTTTCAAAATTTTAACTTATTATGTTATTCTGATATGAAAGCTATATTACTGTAAAGTTTCATGAAAATCCGTTCAGTAGTTTCGATGCGAAAGAGTAACAAACATTCTTACAAACTTTCGCATTTATAATATTAGTAGGATACGGTCTATTCGATACTTTGCTGCTATTACAAAACGTTTCTTATTAATTAGGTACTTCTAAACGGACCGAAAACAGACTTTTGTAGTTTATTTAACCTGTAGATCTGGCCTAAATATTAATATTTATTAGACCCTATATTTATTTTGTATTTCGACAACAATTTGGTATCAATTAAACAACGGGAAAAATATTTTAACTATGTAACACCTACGTAATTCATAAAATAAAAAAAATCCAAATGAGTTGGAAACTAAATATATAATTCTATATTTTAGACCTGTGAATTAATTTAAATACTAGTTTACCTGAATTGTAGTTTTTTTAATTTTGACACGCTGTACAACTGGAAAAAAACCGGCCAAATAGGAGTCGGACTGACACACCGAGGGTTCCGTCCCAACGACTTCGTTCGCGTAGCGTAGTAATATTAAATTCAAAGTGATTTGTTATTGTTAGCTTGCAGAATGCTAAATTTCGATTTCCCGTAGGAATGAGCGATTTTACCACAGTAAAAAATGTTTTTGTTGTTGACCAGGCTTACTATCTATACACCACAAAAATCGAATCAGTCCAGTAGTTTAGGAGATTAGCCCGGACAAACAGACAAAAAAAATAAAAAACATTGAGTGTTCTAATACTATTTTAACATCGCCCCCAATTAGTTTTTCGTAAATATATTCAATGTACAGACACACACATTATTGTTTTGTTATATGTATAGATATAACTGAGTAATTATCCCTACTAATATTATAATTACCGAAGTGTAAGTGTATGGTTGTTATTCTTTCACTCACAACAATAATTAAGGGATGTTAATGAAATTTGGTACAGGCATAGACTCAAAATATCTCCATGACAAATCTCTTTTTCGTGTATGAAAAGAGGGGGTCAAACCCCCTTCGAAAGCGAAAACCTTCGTTAGTTAGTAGTACAGTTTTGGCGATTGCAATGGCAAAGCCGTATGAGTTTCCCCCAAAATCATCATCTATTAAATATTCTGCAAGATAATCAAGTAACAGGTAATGAAAATCTGTCCCTGAATCACCGTCTTACTTACTTACGCTTAAATAGTAAAACAAAACTCCGACACGTTACTTACCGTTTAAAAGATTTAGCATTCATTTTTAAGGTTGACCCATGAAAGCGAGCGTAACTTTTTTTACGACAGTGGACGCTGCCATCTGTCTGCCATAAATCAGTGGCGTCCAGTAGTCGGTGTTTAAAAAAATTGCCACTGGCCGTTTTTATTGTTACGTAATTTGCGTGGCGCGCAAAAAGTTTGTAGGTACGTGCGGAATTGTTCTACTTCATTACAGATAATAAAAAAGTGAACTTTATGTCGCTACAACCAGAGGGCTTTAATGTCATGGCGTCAAAATTACGGTAAGTAATGTTTTTCGAGCGTTTTTAAGTAAATACATTTCGGTTTTTTTTTATATTTTTGTTTATGGTATAGGAGGGCAAACGAGCACTCGAAACCACTTTCCTAACTACCGACGCCTACAGACATCCGCATAGAGGCTACACAGATGCGCTGCCCTTCTTTATCCTTCCACCTCCATGGACCGGTTACTTACAGACCGCACAAACGCGGCAGCACAGACGTCACTTTACGCCGGTCTCGTGTAAGCGAAAGGTACCTCCCCGGTCGTGCCAATTTGGCTGCATGCAATGTGGCACTACCACTTACTGAAGTGTTTCGGATTTTAGCATATATGAGCTTAGTGTTAATAACACGCATGACACTGGTTACATTAAAATGTTTATTGTTAACTTAATAACAAATAAATATTAAATAAAGAAAAAATTTGCTATTTTTTTGTTTTTCTTTTTAGATGTTGGGTTACTTTTTTCATCTATATATATAAAACTGAAACGTGACATAGCCATCTATCAACGCACAGCCCAAACCACTGGACGGATAAAGCTGAAATTTGGAATGCAGGTAGATGTTATGACGTAGGCATCCGCTAAGAAGGATTTTTAAAAATTTAACCCCTAAGGGGGTGAAATAGGGTGTTTAAGTTTACATGGATTTCTTAGAAATTAGACGCGGGTGAAACCGCACAGCTAGTAGAAGATAAACGAGCAGTCGGGTCAATAGATGGCCTTATGAAGCCACTACCTTTCATGTTACATCCACCATTATTTCACACAGGTTTTTATACGGAGGACGTAGTTACCTACAGATCCTTTACAGACCGACTGCGGTCTGCCACACACACACACATATTGTATTTGCTTGAGGGATTTAAAGAAATATTTAATTGTTAAAATCTTAAAAGTTAATGCACTGGAAAGTGCGGAATAAAAATTCTGTATATATTTAACATTTATTGTACAATGCATTGTATTTTGTTTTATATAGACATCTGCATATTTTTATGTGGTTTAGTAGTTTTTTTTAATAATATAAGGGCAGCGCCTGATTAACTCTAGCGAGGCGCGCGGCTAGGCTGCCTCGGAGTTGAAAAAGGAGCCCTTTTAAGTACAAAAATGATCTTAAGGCCCTTAAGCTTTACGGGGCCCGGGCTGCCGAACCACGGTGGTATACATGAAAGTGGGCCCTGACTGCTCGTTTGTCCCCTTATACAGCGCAGGATCCAGTGGGGGCTAAGGGGAGTCTGCAACAAACTTTAAAAAAAAACCAAGAGCGGTCTCTTGAAATTCGCATAGAGGTATACAGAAGCGGTGTCCTTCCTCCACCGCATGAAACGCGACAGCAAAGCTGCCACTTTACGCCGATATTGTGTAAGCGAGAGGTACCTCCTCGTGCTAATTCAGCTGCATGCAGCGTGGCACTATCAGACTGAATGATGTATTTTCTCGTACGTACGTACGCAGTAGGGAAGCGTCGATATGCGAATTTGACTGGCATTTCACCTGGAAAATGAAATTGATTAAAGAAACCATATTAAAAATGATAGATATTGCAACTAGTACCAGTGGCGTAACTATACCTCTCGAAGCCCGTGGTAAATTCATCATACAGGATAATCCGATGAATTTTGAACATAAAGAACCTTTTTTTTTAGTAGGGATTCTCCTCTGATCGCCGCGCCGCGCCGGCCATTTCATGAAGCTCTCTATCTGCGTGTATTGCAATATTTACTACTTATTAAAATTAATTATGAAATACTCTGCAGATATGATTTGTATGTAAATATATGTGTACGGAATTTTTATTTTTCAGTTTTTTTTACATTTTTTTAAATATAAATTGATGTTTGCGTGTTTTTTTTAGTTATTTGTATGTTAATTTTAGAATTATTCTCGTTTTAACGATTGTTATTGTTGTTAAATATTGAAGGTCGCAAGGGCTTATTTGTGAAATAAATTATACATGTACATTATACATAATATGTAAGACTAGCAGCGCCACGCGGTTTGACTCGCATAACGCGCGTATTCCACAGCGTGGTGGTATATAGCCTTCTTCGATAAACGGACTAACCCTGAAAGAATTTTTCACTTGGGACCAGTAGTTCCAGACATTTGCGTTAAACAAAACCCTTCAGCTTTATAATATTAGTAAAGGGACATAGCGGGATTTCCCCCCTGAAGATGCTGCCACCTTGTCGTGGTGGCCCCCCACCTTAAGTGCCTCTATGATCCCCAAGGCTATGCCGAACAGGCCTACCTGTACCGGACAGGCTTGGGGGGAGAAGCCAGACCAAGAGCAGCTCAGCTGGGAAGTCCTCCACCCTTCCCTCTGGAGCAGCAGATGGCGGCGTGGATCAGGACATCGGCGGGGTGTGCTCCTTTGGAGCAGTGGGACCAGGGGTCGGGATGGAAACCTGACACCATTGCAAGTTACAACTTTGGAGTAGGGACTGTTAAAAAAAATCTGACTGTCAGCCGGACAGTCGCCAAGGAGGAGAAGTCTGGCTTTTTCACCAAGGCCAGCCTGTCGCTGGAGGGATCCTGTTGCTTGTAGATCCGGGGCCCTCCAATTACAGCGGCTGAAGGCGCAGGTTTAGCCGGTAGGGGCAACCTAATTGCCGAGCCCGACACTGTATCCGGTTGAGCCACCAGGGCTTCTGGGTAGGCGTTACCGTGCGTAAAAGTACAGGTACATAGTAAAAGTACGGGATTTGAAACTGCGTAGTGATATACATCCCAGGTTGAAATGATGGTATGTATCTTTTAAAAGCCTTCGTTATCCGTCACTTCAAAAGAAAAAGAAAAATGCCTCAAATCAGTAGAGCGTTTTTGTTTTTTTTTTGTAATGAGATACTTTGTTTAAGCCAAAATGGGTGTTACAAATAACTTGGAACAGATGTAGGTGAACCTAGATGCCTGATGAGAGAAGATATGCAAGTGTGTTTGAGTCTCTTTTTATTATTTCATTTATTTCTATCATCAAATTTAATTAAATATATAAAATATGATATCCGTCATTTGGCCCCCGTATACTTACGATAATTCATTTACGCAATACGCATAGCCTATGCGTAAATGCTTTGCCCAGCGACAAATAATAAAAAAAGAAACGTTGTGTGATAAGTGCATAAATATTGTTATTATTACTCTCATTTTACTGTATTAATAACAAATAAATCAGGTCATCAAAAAACTCTAACGTTAAACTTTTATTTTTAACTGTAAATCGCTGTGGTCATTAAATAACAGATAGGTATGCGCAAAATTATCACATGCAAAAGCACGTTATATTTAAAATAAAAATACATTACGATATTAAAATAAAATCTATTGTTATTTAATATTTTATCTTCATTTTAAGATTATCTACATTATAAACGTCAATTCACATGTAACATTTACATAAGTTTACATTAAATTTAAGAGTCACTTAACGTCGTTTAACAATGTAATTCGGAGGAATAAATGATAATTTATCGTATCATATTTAACGAGTATTTTTGGCTTTATTATGTGTTTATTTTAAGGAAGCGTGTAAGGATCATGACATGTGGCATTCTTTTCTTAATCTGGGAACTGGTGCAAGATTTGTTGTTGTAATACACATATTTTGTGTATTTACCCGTACTCGCATCAACAAAGCTGTAATCGGGGCGGGCAAACAAGCAGTAGTAGTTTTTGATGACAAATTTTTATGCAGAGGCTCTCCTTCCCTTCTCCCGTCTGCAGTCACTTTGCGACGGTCATGTGGGCGGGAGGTACCTTCCGGTCACTTCCAATTTGGGTGCAACACAGCTTGGACTCTTAACTTTTTGCACTTTTTCTAGGCGGTATCATTGCTCATAGAACTGTCTTCTGTAGAGGACTGATAAAGGTGTACCAAATGGAAAATGGTAAAAACTTTGCCCATCACTCGTTTCCGCCACACACAGCGGCCACCACTATAACCCAAATTGATACGATCACAAGGAGCGAGATCGAAATGCCAAAATTTTCGTAATGGAAAGTGGTAGAAGATATTTTAATACACTTTGTCTTCAGCTTAACGTCGAGGATGAATACGGTTGGTATCAAAGTACAGGCTTAGTTGCAGGTGGAAGGCACCTCGTAACAACCTTATATGGGTTAGTGGTAAAAAATTGTAGCGTTTGAATATACAAAAAAATCGCCTGGCAAAAACCGGCGCAAGCGGCGGCACGAGACGCAGCTGTTGCTTCCTCTTCCTACGCAAAAAAAAAAATAAAAAAATCAAAGTATTACACGTCGAGGGCTGTCACCAGAGAAATGTGTATTTTGCAGTTGAGAGCAAAATTAATATTTGGATAGGGATATTTTTATGCGTTTCGGATTTAGTGTCGATTCTTTTTTGTCTGGCTTTTAAACTAAAATGCTCGCTGAAAGGTCATGTGTGTGATATTTGAATACGTTAATGCAAAATATCCAATCGACGTAGTATACTCAGTTCTTAGTTTGCATTTTAATCTTTCACTAGAAAATAATAAGGTCCATTTTTTTTCACTGAGTTGCTATTTTTTATAATTTGGCTGGTCCGTTCTAGGGAAAAAGAAAAAAAATAAAGTTCTGGAGTTTTATGCAAAATATAATATAAATGATTGCTATATTACTGCCTATTATTTTTTATAAACATAAACATTTTATAGACACACTTTTTACATTTTTAATCGTACAGTAGGTACCTATAGACAAGGATACTTATTACTTACCAAACAACCATATATAGCAAGTTTGAGATAAAAAATATTAAACTTATTTATGTTTCTACAAATGAATATGTTTATTACTTACTACATGACTACGTTTTTTTATTTTTATCAATCAAAAAATATTAAATTATGCTTCATTTCTTACTATATTTATTTTAAGAAATAGTCATTATATGGATTAATAAAATTATTATTATTAATAGAGTGCACGATTCAAAATGCGTAAAAAAAAGCGTTTCGCCGCAAAAGCTGCAACCTCAGAAGCCGTTGTGCTTTTTTTGTTCATTCTCAGAAGGACGCTACTTAAAATGTGTAGAAAGTGAATTCTATTCAACCTCAAACACTTTTGAGAAGGAAATGGACATTTTGAATTCAGGTTTTAATGTTATTTGCTATGTGCTGTTGTTGAATGAAAATATTATTTTTTAGATACGTATTGTCTATCTATTTAGATTAGATTAGATTAGATTGGATTAGATAGATTAGATTAATACTAAAACAAGTAAGTACACAATAACTTATTTTTTTATATAAATATAAAAAAATATATAAAAATAATATGTATATACTTATACAATAAAATAGATATGATATATATTAAGAATTATAATTAAATAGTTATATCAGTCATGATGAGTTTAGTCCGTTCCGTCAAACTTTAAACTTTAAAGAAAGAATAACTAACTGAGAGGTCAAAGAGAGGTCCACGCATAAACCAATAACGTCGACGGTTAAACTTTTATTAAAGATCATCTCAAAGACTTACAGAATAGAAGGCAAGAAAAATTCAAATCACTTGAAACCAAACAGACGCTTTTTAACTTAGCTACAACGTGTCTTATCTTCTGAAATAGCAAAAATCGTGAACATTTTGCGCGCATCAAATATAAAAAAAAAAAATAAATGTTATAAAAAGTCATCTCTAATAACCCCGTATAAAACCTTTTTTGTAATCGAACACACAAAAAGGTCGCTTTTTATCAGATTTCAGAGTTCAGCGATTAGCGGGGTGATTTTTGGGGTCTTTTTTAAGCGTGGGGTGGTTTTTTATTACACCGATCTCACACGTTTTTTATTGTGTTTCGAAACAGGTCTCATTTAATGAAGGTGTGTTTACACGTGTTTTTGTGATAACGCGTGTTTTTTGTGTTTTGTGACATTGTTATTGGAGTTGACAGTTTTTACTGGGGGAATGTGATCCGGGAAATCGATCAAAGTATTATGTCATTAATTTCTTTATAGATGCATTGATAAATAACAGGATTTGTATTTTGGTGAGCTTTTTGTCGCCTTTTGTATAAGTTCATTACAATGTTATTAATTATGCCAATTATTTAGTTATGTTAGGTACATAACGAAATAATTCGCTTTAACATTTGAAAAAAAAGTGGGTTTTTTCTTTAACCCGCCGTGTTTAGGGCGGAGATATTTTACAAGTAATTATTACGGTATTTTCTATGTAGTGTTTCGTGAGGTGTGTAAACGAAAAAAAATGTTTGGTTCTACAAGCGGTACGATTATCTGATTCATACACAAATACAACACAATATACATCAGATAAGTATTTAGAAGAAATCATGAGCGGTGAGTCGATATGATACTACAGTAGACAAAAAAATTGCGAAAAAGTACCAATATATTTATATCTTCTCAATATTGAAAATGTTTTTTACTTCTTTACGGAGGTTATCCTGTTAGTTTTACAACAGACCAGCAAACAAATATGTAAGAGAGAAGCCTTAGCGTCAAACGAACACAAAATAGTACCAATATTATTTCTATTACTACTGGCCAGTTATACACAGTAAATTAATTACAAAACTGACAAAACGCACCCCACATTTTGTCACTATACGACGCTCGATTTTTCAACGTACCTATCCTATATAAAAGGTAATTTATAATTTATGTTATCTCAATAACCATTGTAATTGTAGTTATTATTGCGGGTCAGACCCCAAGACGCTCGGCCCTTTGTCAGGGGGTCAAAATGGTCGGGGTCAACGATTTATTACACTTTCACAAAAATAAATACCGTGACACAATCGTAAAATTTTTGAAAATGTTTTTGTAACTGTTACAGTTTCAAATCATGGGTTTACTTTGAGGTCGTTATTGAACAAAAGAGAACGTCCTTTGATTTTGAAAAAAGGTCAACGTGCAGTCGAATCAGTTAATGGATATGAATTAATTTTATTAAATTAAATACGTTACATTTCATGACAGGCATATAACAAAAAGCCAGAGTATAAAATATTCTTTCCATTTTCGATTTTGTTCATGTCACATTACTCAAAAATCTAAATTCACAAGCCTAAAATAGAATAGATATTATTTACAATTTTACTTTTTATTTATTAATTATATTGCCATATAACAAAATAGTAGGACCAAAACAATGTAACGATTAGGTACATAAAATATATAAAACCTATTTAAGTTGGGTTTAGTTAAAAAAATCCTTCTGGGGTCAAAATTATAAAATGTCTTACCGTTAACCTTTGCACTAAGACGTGTGCGACCGTTATGCAATTTAAAATTCGAACACAATCGAACCTATTGACCCGGAAGCTACACATCTTTCCCATCCTAATATACCATTGCTTTAGTTTCGAACATAAATCAACAATCGAACACAAGAGTTCGATATTCGAAAATGTGTCAAAATCGAAACCAACGGTCGCCGGACAATGGCCGCCATATACAGTTACATTTCAAGTAAAACGTAACAATGTACAATTGTTGTCGCATGAAAAAAGGGTAGATTTTAGTAATCTTCTTAATGGCGTGTATGAAAAGATTATAAATTAAGTTCTAGCAACAAATAAAAGTGACCCCAGCATTGTCGCGGTGTCAATATGTGTGACCGGCCCATTGTGTTTGACCCCCGAGCTTAGCGCCAATTTGCGATCGCTTCGGTTCACAGCCGTGATCATCTGCTTACTGCACGGATTTAAATTTATTTCTCCAATTGTCATTAAGAACATGGAATAACTAGGTACATGTAGAGGGCGAAGCAACCGTCTAACAATATACCAGGAAACGGTAAGCAATGGTGAACACATGCAAAAAAATATATAAGTCGAAAGAGATGATAAGAAAAAAATAGAAATGATTTAAGTTTTTTTTTTCATAAAATTTAAGAGACATAGTTTGCCTTGTTTATCTTAATAATTTTCATTGTGTCATATATAACGAAAACAAATAAAAATAAATCAGAAACTAGAAATATTTGTAAGAATAAAATTTAGAAATGAATTTAGTTTTTCTTCATATTAGAGTATTTGTATCATGTAAGAGACATTATTTGATAACTTTATGCATCAATTTGAAAAGAGTTTACTTGAAGAACTAAAGTTCAGTCTTGAGTGAATTACCTTTCACTCCTTTCGTTTTTCTTTATTACCTAATTTAATTTAATTTAATACTTTGTCTAACAAAAGTTTTTCAGTTTTGCGTATAGTTTAATGCCTTCTCGCAGTATTCATTTAGTTTGTTTGTTCAAAATACACAGCTTTACAGTTCAAAAGGTCTGCTATTGTGCGAGTGATATAATTTTGTTCAAAATTTGGTTCGGCTATAAAACCCAGAGCCATTAGCTACATTGATCTTGACCCTTCGGCAAAAATAATGGCAGGGGGCAGATAAATTAAAAATGGTTCAAAAATACCCCTTGACAAGCGCACTGTGGATTTATTGGTACGAAGGCGGGGTTTCAAAGTGTTGGGTGAAATTGTATTTTTGTTCAAATTGTTTAACTACTTCTTTCATGGGGATTCTCGTATGTATTATGTTTGGTACGTATATGTGTATAGAGTATTACATGTATAGAGCTTTTTGTGAGTTTTTTGAATAGTCTAATTCTCGAAAGTTCATAATATTTTTGTAATTTGCATCTTTTCAAAATATCCATTGAGTAGACTGCGTACCTACATGTCTCCACAACAAGCCCCAGATTGTATACCTTTAATTAGAAATAACCAGAAGAAGGGGCTAGCAAAGGACGAAAATAGACTATAAGAAATTATATATTTAATGGCACATTTTTGATCAACAGTGAAGTAAAAAGGAAGAGGAAGGCACGGCTGCATAAAGTAGACACATCCAAATTCTTCTAATAGTTCTTATCTATTAATTTGAGTTACCATAAGGTTCTGATTATAATAACTTTTGTCAATGTAAATATATTAATATTGTGATCTCAGAAATCAGTGTGTGGTGCAAAGGTCTTAACATAGTCAGAATTCAGGTGAAGTTAACGTTGCGCCTTTTTGACAGTTCATAGCCACATACCGCAATATACATATTATGCATACTAACTATGCTCTTACGCCAATGCGATAATTCATAGAATATTTTTTCATTTGTTAATTTTTTTTTAATTTGCGTCTGCATTTTAATTTTCTTAAAGCATTGTCCAACAAAGTTATTACTCTTATTACTACATATTCGTATATTTCGATGAAATAGAAATAAAAAAAATCACATAAATCAGCATATTCAGGTGTACTTACCTGAAATAAATCGGTGGAATGTAATCCTTTGTCACTGGCAAGATCGACTTTTTGTCGATCCCAATTGTCAACAGCAGGTTACACAAATTCATACCGTATTTGTAACTGTATAAGAATTAATTTATCAGTAGCAAATGCCATTGCGGGTGTACCGCAAAAATTTAAAAAGAGAAGCAATTTTTTAGTTTTTTCTTTTGTGCTTTTTAAAGGACAAGGAATTAGGAACGTTTTAAAGGAATCGACAGTTAATGGCGACCGTGATCGATGGCTTCTCTCGCACCTGCATCATAATACCTGCATCGTAATACCCGGTAATGGCGGAGAAATCGAACACTTAAGTGATGGATTATACTGCAAATAATGTCCATTCATTGCAGGTAATGTGCCTATGATACTATTAATATTTGGTTTTTTGAAATTTTGCTTTCGTACAATTGTTTATTATGACAATTTTCCTGAACAAGTCTCTTCTGATTATCTAGACACGGGAAATGGTAAAATGAGTATTCTTTTTATTTTTCTGTTCAATTTAATCGATGTGTATGCAATTAATGTTGTAAGTATTAAAAAAGTGTTTGTATTGATTTTTTTCTGAAGAACTGAGAAGAGAAATCTGATTTGAACTTTTAGTTCTTGTTCTGTTTAATAATTTCATAGCATAATAAAAATACAAGATATAGATAGATATAGGTAGGTATGTACTATGTATGCAAAAATTTTGAGTGTTTCACCAATCACATTATTCAACCACTAAAATAGCATTCAAATATTTTCACAGGTCATATTTTAATTCATCACTTTCGTTACCATGACTGTCTAAAACTTAAGAGTAGGTACTGGAAAACTGCTTACCAGTCCGGTGGGACAATTTACTCCACGACTCCGACATGGACCGGCCAATGACTGATAGTATGAGGGAAATTCGTTCATTAAAGAAACTCTGGTCCTAATGCATAAAGATTAGTTCTGAAAACTAGTCGTGACGCAATTAAAATATATATAATTATAATATATTGCTATCACAGTTTATATAGGTAAATATTTTACAATTTCGATGCAGACGGTGAAATACTCGCAGGCTACGTCACTTCGCGGTTTCGTCGTTCTACTCTAGCTGTGTTGTTCTTAAGATGATTTATTTTTTTATTTTTTATAGGAGGACAAACGAGCAGTGGAAGCCAATTTCTAACTACCGACGCCCATAGACATCCGGATAGAGGCTATAATGATGCGCTGCCCTCCTTTCTCCTCCTACCTCCATGGGCCACCGGCTACTTACACACAGCACAAAACGCGACAGCACAGCTGTCACTTTATGCCGCTCTCGTGTAAGCTAGAGGAACCTTCCCGGTCGTGCCGGCCCAATTCGGGTGCATTCAAGCATGCATTGTGGCACGATCTCTTCCTAATGAACTTCTACGATGAAAAGTTGATTTTGAAGAAGTTGACTTTGAAAAATTAATTATAATAATTAATATTTTGTCAATTTAATATGATGTTTGTTGTCAATTAGCGAAACAGTATTATCCTCGATATTTATTCAAAAGCGTAAAGTAGTCAGTGGGTATTTAGCGATATCTTCCGTTCTTATTAAAGTTACCGCATTTCGCTTTGCTTTTTCTGCTATTGATTTATTTGAAGGAAAGCTGGCCGAGAAACGTCAGTTTTAATAAATTTACCGTACGGACTAGAAGCCAAGGAATAGATGGAAAAAGTCTGTCGGATAAACTTGACGTTTTCATCAAACAAATGCATATGATCCTACTAATATTATAGAAGCGAAAGTTTGTGATGGATGTTTGTTACTCATTCAGGTGGACTACTGAATGGATTTTAATGAAACTTTGCAATAATATAGCTTATACATCAGAATAACACACGGGTTATAATTTATCCACATATATAATGCTGCAGCCATCTCTACCCACTTGAAATACATTATTGTAGGGTTAATGGTCGCCGCACACTTATCAACTCGGAAAGAGATCGCAACCGTATCACCTCGAGCCCGTCAGTATTCTTTTTAGAAACTTCATACTGAAACGCACACTAATGGGAAACGTAACATAATCGTATCGTCTTCGCTTTTCTAGACGAGGTGTTTATGATCCCTTTCCGAGTTGATAAGTGTGCGCGGCCACAACTTGACAATTCGGCCACATAACATAGACATTACCATGACAACATATTTTCTAATGACAAGACAACGTATGCCGGATCAGCTAGTAAAGTTAAATAAGATGCAACGTTTATCTTACGGTCATGATCTCAAATAATTGTGGCAACTATGTTTGCCAAAATCTAAAAAAAAAATCATCGTTTTAAAGGGTTTCCTATTAGGGAAATACAAGTAGGCAACCTATAGTTAGCGGGTAGGTAGGTACATAGCGTCGTTTTTAGTTAGTCGAAAAAACAACTCTTAATTCATTTTTAATACATCCAGTTACTGCATGAATAAAACATGGCGAAGGGGATGCAACCCTTTTACATCACCCCCAGTTTAATAAATGGAGTCTCCCACACTTTTTTGTGATGGGGATGGGGTTGTGTATATAGGGGGCTATTGATTTTTCGTGAGAAACATTATATTAAATTTTGGAAGATATCGGATGGCATAGCCCCCGGTAGCTGCAGATATTTTAGTCAATATTCTATCGGATTTGGATGAGATGTGTTCGAAATTGGTCGCCTACGTTGCTCACAATACTTGTTGCTATTTCCATGCTTGTGTACGGCATTGCATGCACGTGTATAGACGATGCTGGCAAATGGTACGCGATTGCGGATAAATCACTTAACTGTTTTTAAAAGTCAGTAAAGCACCTTATAAGTTTTTAATCCCGAAAGAAAAAGCTGAAATGTTGTAAGCCTTTTCGCCTGTCCGATTTTTTTGTCCGCTTGTGTAATCATCTGTCAGTCCAACTATGTAAATGCTTGTCTGTTATCCTGTACGTTTGGCAAGATAATCTAAAGGGCTCTTCTCGGTGTCCTAGAATCATGACAAGAAGTAATATTATACACATTGAACCTTGTTATTATCGTACGTAGTAGTAACAACTCACTGATTACACATGATTTTCTTTTTAGATATGTTACGAATAGAAGCCTAGAAGAAGAATTATTGCGCCAAGTACTTGGCTCAATAATAATTGATATGAAATTTATACAATATATTGATTATTCTTCACTAGTTTCCGCCCGCAGCTCCGCCCGCGTGGATTTTGGTTTTCAAAAATGTAGTTATATATAAACCTTCCTCTGGGATCTCTCTATCTATTTACAAAAACACCATCAAAATCTGTTGCGTAATTTTAAAGATCTACATACAGACACACAGACGGCAGAAAGCTACTTTTATTTATACTATGTAGTGTTACTATATATTTATCATTGATCGTGCTGATCATGAGAGGTACACTGTGCATTAAAAGATACTGTAACAGGTAGTGCCACGCTGCGTGCATGCATGTAGCCGAATTGCGCCGGCACGACCGGGGAGGTACCTCTAATTTACTCGATACCGGTGTAAAGTGTCAGCTGTGCTGTCACGTTTCGTGGCGTGTGTAAGTAGGTAAGGTGGCCCATGGAGGTGGGAGGAGAAAGGAGGGCAGCTCATCTGTATAGCCTCTACGCGAATCTCTATGGGCGTCGGTAGTCCTGAAAATGTCTCCGATTGCTTGTTTCCCCTCCAATACTATAAAAAATAAATATTTTTAAGCAGTCGACTTTCAGTTAAGTTAGGTTATTGAGAACAAGGTGGACTTATCAGTTATGAGCGCCAATATATTTGACGCTCATCAAAAAAAAAACAGCAAAAAAAAAACAAAATATTTGATAAAGTACAGGTAAAATCGCGAGTATCCACTAGTTATTTTATCTGTGTCGTTTTGTTCCCCAGGCGTAGGGCGAGTGACAAAAGACCCGAGTATATAGTGACTATTGTGCCGTACCCCTTTCGTGCACAAGTGAGAAGTACATAGTATTGAAAAGTATTTTGATTTTATCAATGGGCACCCGTTGATGAAGCTGTCGATCACAAATTGTCGATTTGATTCGGGGATTTGACACATAAAATATTATTACGCTTGTGTGGGTGTGAAATGTTTTGCTCATTTACGGTTTGGCATATAAAATGTCATTAAACTTGTGTGGGTATGAAATATTTTGCCCATTTACGCCTAAAGTTCTGTGTCTCTGTCCAGCGGGAGGACTGATGACCTGGTTAAGTTTGCGGGCCAGCAGCTTCTGACCGTGGCCTGTGGGCTGGGGGAGGCAATTGTCCAGCAGCGAATACCATCTAGCTGCCGCTGCTGCTGCTGTTGATGATGATGATTGTTAATTAATCACTATCGGGATGAGTTTCTCCAATCTATGGAAAAGACGTCAATCCCTCTATCGACCACAGCATAACCTAGATTCATCAATCGAGGTGTCTTTTAACTTCAATTGTATCTGTCACCGACTTTGCAGATCCAGTCGTAATAAGTAATGACGTCATAAAAAATGACGTCACACAAAAAAGTAAATATCCGAGCGTCCCTCAGCACGTGCAAGACGTTTGAAGTGGCGTGTCGAGTGCATGCGCGTGCGCAGACACTCGACTACTATAAACATGGCTGACGACATCCAAGTGCCTGCTTCCTAACTTCCTAGTAGACACTCAAACGATTCTGTTTAGTAGAAGCAATCAGGAATTCATCATCATCTTGTTTGATGATGAGCTCCTCTTTAAGGAACTATAATTTAAGAGCTTTTTGTTTTAAGGGGTGTAACTAGCAGTCGGAGACATTTTCATGACTACCAACGCTCATAGACAGCTATGACTATACATATGCGTTACCCCCATCATCCTCCCTCATGGGCCACCGGCTACTTACACAGCTATCGAAACGCGATAGCACAGCAGTCACATTACACCGGTATCGAGTAAATAAGAGGTACCTCCCCGGTCGTGCCGGCCCAATTTAGTTACATGCATGCATGTAGCATGGCACTACCTCTTACGAGACGGTACGGCACGTGTTGCTAATTAAAACGCACGCTATTTTTGAGAATTAGGAATTTCGAGTCTTAAGATGTATAATTTTTAATTGCGATAATATTTATTCATGTAGTAATTCCCACACATTTGTGTTTTTCTTTCTTAATCCTGTAATTGACCAGTGAACCATACCAGCCAAAGTTTTTGTACCGCTAAACTTTCAGCACACTATTGTAAGATGAGCAAAAAGTATGTTGATCTTGCCTAAAACAACTGCACTGCAAAATCGCTAGTCATAAACATGACGTATACAATTAAGATATTGAACAAAAAATATACGAAAGAAAAATCTTATCAATATCCAATACCTATACATTTCCCCCGTATCGGAAAAACTTTCATATAATTTTAGATTCCCGTCGAGAATATTTTTTCTCGCGAGCGCTGAAATGGGAGAGGCGATGTGGATAGAAGGAGACGCCAATAAAATCCATACTTATAATATTTGCAGCCTCCACACAAGTACACTCACGCACACACCAACATCACGATTTAGCGCTCCTTTGAGACTCTTGGACGCTGTACAGAGTGTTCGCGTTTTCGATTTATATAATATTATGTACTACCCTCAACGGACTGAAGTGCATAAAAATGTCGGTCTCTGCGTTATAATTAAGGGCTTACCTACGTGCTGTAGGTATATGCAGGAGTGTATATGCACGTGTGATTGCGCCAAATCGGCGTTTCAAAATAATTATTAATTTTGAAGTGATAGGTAGGTTAAAAAAAATGTAACTGTTGAGCACTGTAGAGAACTATTAAAGACTTATTATTTAGAAAGTAATTTCCTTATGGTCAATGGATATCTTCAATTAAGTAACCACAAATGCCCAGAGTTCAGCTGATACCCGCTCTTTATATCATGGAGCAAAGGATCATTCGATATCTCTCAAACAATGCAAAAGTCTTTGCTTCACAATGGTGGAGACTGTAAATCTTCTTTCTTGTAAATCATTTTCTTAATTAAGACAGTGCGCTATGTAAACATAACATCAAATGTTTAATAATTAATTTAACTTGGATTAATTATGCATGTAAGACCAAGAATGTCGTGACGTGATCACATTGATCGGCAACTGTCCGAAGCTGGAGTCATGATTCTTCGCTACCGGCGTGTATGTGTGAAGAGAGCTATGGTCAATTCACACCAAAAGCGCGGCGAAGCGCAGTGAAGCGGAGCGCAGTTTATGTGTCATATGAATTTCAACTTTATAATAATTGCTATAATACTTATTATCGCACGAGAAAGTTGAATGAGGCGCGCGGGTTCCCGCGAAGTCGCTGGAATGCGCGAGAAGTCGCTGGAATGCTCCAGAAGTCGCGAGAATTCGATAATAAGTACTATAGTAATGAAAATAAAGTTGAAATTCATATGGCACATAAACTGCGCTCCGTTTCGCTGCGCTTCGCCGCGCTTTTGGTGTGAATTGACCCTGAGACCCCATCCAGATTGAGCGTATTACGCGCGTATTAGGCCTGACTACAAACGATTTAACGAGGTGGTCGGGGTTCAAGGCCCTTACGAGTCGTGTTTCTTTTTTTATGTCTTTCTTTTTTTACATTATTATGTTGCACATTACATATAATAAAAAAGTACTGAACTATGTTTATTAC
>LUGF01026696.1:615002-641346 GCA_001625245.1 Calycopis cecrops | reverse complement strand
AGCGGACAGGCAAATAACTTGATAAAATGATTAACATTATTCTTGAATGTATTGCTGCAAATGCACTTCTTTTTAAAATTGATGGCAAAATATTATACGTATTTTATTACGTTACCTTTGTGTTTAGAAGCCTAATATGAGGAAGTTAGTTATCATAAAAAACTACAAGGGTGGCCATTTTAAAATCAGGCTGTTCATCAACATGAAAATGTTATAAAATTTACGAGACAGCCAAATATTTAAAAACTGGCAGAGATATCGGCAGTGTGAGCACGCATACTTTATAACGGTGATGTAGGGAGTGATCAATCTCGTCTCTTGGTGGTTGAGAAAAATGTAAAAACATTCTTAATATTTCGCCAAACATTTCTTCTTCAATTGCACTCATCGCCGGATAAAGTTCTGGGGCTTGGACCATGGAGTTGAAAAGGAGTCCCTTTTATGGGATACAGAAATGATCTTAAGGCCCTTAACCCTTAGGCTGCAGCCCCCCTCAGCCCCTGGCTAGATCCGGCGCTGATTGCACTTGAACATCGATATTTATCACAATTATTAAGAAACTGCTTTCATGTTTCGTCATGTTTCATTTAACCATTAGGTACTGTTGCGTTTTGATCTTTTGAATATTTCACATTAATTGAACTTTTAGTTAATTATTGATGTAGGCATTAATTGATGTATTGTATCAGGAGTTTATTACTAAGTAACCTTATTTAAAAATAATTCATGTTCCATATAGTCCATAGCATGTAATGCATGTTCAATATAGATTTCGAAGTTTTATCTCAACGTTGACGAAAAATGTATGTCGTATTGAGTTTTTGAAGCCTCCAAACACCACGTAGTTATAACCACAATTAAGTCATTCTTATAATTAACGATTTGGATGAAATTTCACTAAAAGTTTCGTCATAATATTACCGTCGCCGATGATTGCATATCTGAGATCACCGTTGATTGGTGGTTTATATAAACGGAACTTGTAAATGTAGACGCTATGTAATATTTATAAATGTAGTGATCTAATAAAAAAAAGCTTTATTTATGAGACAATCGGACACACTTTTACATTAAATAAAAAATAATAAAGACAAGAAATATAAAAATACAAGAATGAGCGACATCTTTGATTATATACACGTCGTGTATATAATCAAAGGAGAGACATATTCATTACAATAGTGTCTCATAAAGATTATAATAATCAATTATAATTTGAACATATTACAACGGTGTCAACAGAGCAGTTAGTTACAAAGCCTTTGGTTAAGTAGTTTGCCATAAGCAAAAATATGGACTATTTTTGTGGTGGCGGGCAGAAAAGGAAAATTGGATCCAAACAGGAAAGGAATTTGCAATCTTGCCCAGCTTGTACTTTTGCCACAGTGGGCAGATAGAGCCAATAATTGTGATGATGGCGATAACTTTAACGCACATGACAGTAAAAGAGACTTCTCTGGGACCCAAATATTTTGCTCCAGATCAATCAAGTGTTGAAGTATTGTTGTTGGTATTGTGTCGTATGGCGTATATTAAATAGTTCTCATGGTGCAGGTAGTCGGGTTATAAAAAATCAGCGATACATGCGGTGAAAGTTCTCAATAGTTGCCAATTTACAGCGATGTTTTATTGCTAGATACATTCGTCGATACGTCACTTGTGTGCTTTCTAATCGAGTGAATTTGTATAATCATCTAGCATTTATTATACTTAAAAACCATTAAAATTATACTTTCAGCAGTAAACTACTGAGAGTATAAGTTAGAGAACAATTCCTTCAGTAAAAGGTAATGGTTTTTTTTCTAATATAAGATGTATCATATTTGATATTATTATGTTTACTGTGCTATTTATTAAAATTGTGTAAAAACACTATGTGAAATTATTTTATACGTGAATTATCGTGAATTATACCTACAATAAAACTAAATTTCTTTAAACATAAACCTAAAAAAATATCGCCTATTATCATTATATGATGCCAACTACACCATAATGATCTTATGATACTACTACGGTCTTAGAATAAGTTTTGGTAGAGATAGATAGAGTTACAAGCAATTTTAACTTTAACAGTGTAGTACATTATATTCTTAGAACTTTTCTTAGCCTCTTCTCAATTATTTGTTTGAAGAAGTCAGTGATTTGATATTGTTTGCTTGCAGTGTGCCGAAATTCCGCTTTCCCGTAGGAATGAGTGATTTTACCGCAGTAAAAAGTGTTTTTGATGTTGATCAGGCTTAGTATCTATACACCACAATAAGTCCAGTAGTTTTGGAGATTAGCCCGGACAAACAGACAAACAGACAGACAAAAAAGAAAAAAAACATTGAAAAGTGTTCTACTACTATTTTAACATCGCCCCCAATTAGTTTTTCGTAAATATATTCAATGTACAGACACCAATTTTACTGTTTTATTATATGTAAAATTATAAATGTATTTATTAAATTAAAGCTATTTATTTAAATTGCTTTATTTTAATAAAAGAACTTAAATATATTATATTAAAAAAAGGAACAATTTATTTAATATTTAATCTATTTCTAATATCTCGATGTTATAAAATGCACATTCAACTTTTTGTCAGTCACAAAAGATGAGCTCTTTCTCTGAAACGATTTTGTGACCACAAAAGGGTTTTGGATTTCACAAATAGACCATACTTTTTTTGACATTAGCAAAAAAATTCCTAGAAAGTCGTTTCCTGCATTTATTGAATATTCAAAATATGTCACCATCTGTTATATTTTTAATACTCTTTTATATTATTATTATATTTATCTGATTGTGTGTACTGTGTAGTATGCATATAGGGATTAGGGTTCCTTGTAGTTAGATCTGCCCCTGTGGTTTTAGAAGAGTTATGTTCTTTATGTACCTAGGTCCAACTGCTGCCAGCTCCGGGGCGCCGCACTTTAGGTGAACTTGACTAGGTAGTTAAATATATGCATAAGTATTTTAGGCAATTAAGAAAATACAAAAAACGTATATTTTTATGAAAATAAATGTAAAAATCATTTATTAAATAAGTATGAGTTAGCTTCAAAAAAAATGTTGTATTTTTTGTAAAAATCCCCGAACATTTATGTATAATATATATATAAATGTTGGACATAAATAGTATAAAGGTACAAGTAAGCTCTAAGCCTTTTGATGCCTATCTATCCTCCTTCTCTATACCCATCCTATGGACCACCGCAAACTTGTCACTTTAAGGTGTACACACACCATTGAGGTACATCCCCGCCCAAATCGGCTGCAAACCATATGACCATGATAGTAGAATGTCATGGTAAATTCAAAGAGGCGTGAATAAACCATGGTGACGGCTGACGGGGTGATGGGTGACACGTGACCTTTGCGTGGCCCGGCAGGGCTCGGACACGCGAGCTCCTGGTTATTTAATAACATCCCAAAATAACCTTTCAACTATTTCATATTTTTCTAATAAATTAAAAGTACTAAGAGATAGTACCACGCTACATTGCTAAAATGAGGAGGTACCTCTCACTTACACAGATGTGTAAGTATCCGGTGGCCCATGGAGGGGCTTTGACTTCTGGTGTGCCCTCCTATAGCTACTTTATAAATAGATTTTTAATAAGGATTGCCCTACTTAGCAGGCCTCAAACAATCATACCAGTATTGACTGACTTAATATTGGACATTGTTCAATGATTGAACGTAAGTTTGAATTTAACCAGAGTGCGCAATGTTATTGTACTTCTAGGCCGACTAAATCCAACAACACTTTTAGTGTTTAAACAAATGGAGACGCCGCCAACGCAAGCGCCTATAACGCAAAACTCTTCACAACTCGGTGTAGGTTACGGTAGCCATCCGCTAAACACTAGATAATGCATAGGTATTACACACACACACAAAATATTGTCTCACATTACCTTAAAAATCCTAACCTATCATTGTGTGTCTCCGAAATGGACTGGTCGAAATGAAGTGGGAATTGCATTGGTCCATTTAGCTTCGGTGGCGAGTACCTAACGCCTATAGGTGGCCTCTCCGGTTGGTTATTACTCAAAGAACATAATAGCAGCCTTTTCCTGCAGCCAGATAAGGATGTCATAATTAAGAAGAAGAACGTACTTAAATTTAAAGTTATATTTAAAAAAAGAATGAAAGGAGTAAAATAATTTCAAATGTTTTTATTCTTGTTCCACATTTTTAATTCTATTCTTACTAGTAAAATATTTTACAGTCTAATAAATGCAAATCAATCTCAGTACCTGGAATTCTAGGTACCTACTTATCATGACAATTAAATTATATTTTTTTATTTTTATGCCAAGTATCACTTGGTTTTATTTCTACAAAATTTATTCTAAACTTAATAATAATAAATCTGTCATCGACGAAGCATTCTGCCACGTCAACAAGAGCTGTTTACTTATTGCTGCCCTTTAAATTTAGAATCACGTTCTTTTTTTAATTCAATCGTGTTAGTACCTTAAACATTAATATTTTATGCTGGCAAGAAATTTTAATATTAAATTATTTGAATAACAAAAAAACGTATTTACTAGATTCTTCTCTTAAAGAGCAGCAATCCTTAACTTAATTCTCCCAGTCATTTACAGGTATTTTTAAATAATTTAAATGCAAAATGAAGGACTGTTCATACAAATTATGTGTTTAAAAAGTACCCTAAACTTTTAATCCCATTAAACGTATACTGTCTATCCTTTATCGACTTATTTCTTTACTTTTATCTATCATAAATATTAAAACATAATTTTATTCCTAATAATTGATATATGAAGTACATTCGTTATAATTATATTTTATAAATAAATAAATAAATAAATAATTATCTTATATTTTAACTCTGTCTAGTTTTATACATATTTCTCATTTTAATGATATTCAAGAATTAATAATAACAAATAGTATATAATATACGTAAGAAAATTATCTATAGGGCATTAAGATGATGTTCTAAAAATTGTAATGAAACTGGCAGTGAAGTTTTGGTGTCTACAGATATAAGTCGAAGTCCAGTGCGTTGCTGCCACTGAGGTAGTCGTACAGGTACACGGACATCTCGTCGAGAGCATCGAAACGCGGGTCACTGAGGGGCTCGTCACGAGCGGAGCGAGCTGCTCTTGACAGTGATCTGAAAATGAAGAAAACGTGACGTGAAGAAGTACCTACTTAAGGTTACAGAGCATACAAAACGCCGTATAAATTATTTTCATCTAGTAAAGTTTTATTTATGACTTATTAATTGACTTTGAATTATGACATGAACCCTGGAACCCTACATGATGCGTCATATTGGGTCAACTATTCAAGTTATCATCAAGTTATTAACGAACAGCGTCATCTATAGTATATAATGAAAAGTTTTTTTTTACTTAAAAAAAGGACTTTTAAAACTATAATATAATTTGTTAGATTTACAATCCAGCCTAAAACTTGATATTAGTTATTATTTAAATTATAGTATTAATTCAAATAACTTCAAACAATGTAATTTTTTTTGACTAGGAAACACATTTCACTATACGCCATCTAGCGAACACATAGTGTACTACTTTAAAAACTTGAATACTTTTTAATCTGCACAACAAATAACAGATGGCACTATGTACTACAAAAAAAATTAATAAAAGCTTTGAATACCTAAGTGCATACTAAAAATAAAAATAGACTCATACCTAAAATCGCCTTCAGTCTCCAGGTCATCCTCACTTGTGAAGCGCTCTCGGATGTCCTTCATAATGCAGGCTTCCAATTTTTTGTGCTGTAAAATTAAATCAGTGTTATTTTGTTACCTTAAATATTTGTATACAAATTACTCTAATGATAAGTCAAGTTCAAATATCATGGTAAAAAGAATTATATATCTTTTGTAAGGGTGTTAAAAGGTGTCAATATATACAGAAAAAATCAAGGTTTTGTATAAGCACGAACTAATCTCACTCGTTCATCGACTCAGTACTTGTAGAAGATATCTAGGCGCAAAAGTAAGTAAGTAGGTAATTTGTAGAAATAAAAAAAAATTACCTTGTAACAACGGAAGAAGAACATAGGTTTGATGAGTTCCTGCGACAAGGGAGACACGTCTCTCTTGAGCTCCGGCACGCATTGCTACAAGGAGAGAAACGACGTTTATTGATAGTTCTTACAAAAATAAAATGTATACCAATTTACATTTGATAGTACAGAAAATATAACGAAGAATGGCTTATATACGGCAATTCATTCTCGACCATCTTTAGCACAACTACAATTCTTGCAGATGCACCCAACCTAACTGTTCCATGAAAATGGGGAAAATAACTTGTGTGAGTATTTCTGGCGGCCAGTCTGCACTATCATGCATTTTCTCTATGCGGATGTTTAGTGGAGTATTTTTGAGTAAAATAAATACTCGTATCGCCTCTGACACGCGTATGGAGGTTTCTCCTAAAAACGAACATGATTCTGAACTTTCATTCACTACAGGTCGTTGTTACTAATATTTATGAGGCCAGGCCAGACTGCCTGATATTTATGAGGCCAGGCCAGACTGCCTGATATTTATGAGGCCAGGCCAGACTGCCTGATATTTATGAGGCCAGGCCAGACTGCCTGATATTTATGCATATTACTCGGACGTGGTAAGTTGGGACCTGGCAAGTATGCGAATTTAATGCTCTCTAGCCCCGCACTTCCTCCGATGTCGCTCCAATATGGCGACTCGGGGGTGGTGCGGGGGTAGACAGTGGGGAATGGCATTTTTGCCAGGTCCCAACTTATAACGTCCGAGTACTGAGTAGTACACTTGTATCGCTGCGAGGCTGCAGTTCGACTTTCCTATGCGTAGCATCAGCTGTTTTGTGTTCCCTGTTCTAACGCCAATTAAGATGCTTTTATTTCAAAACTTATCGTGGACAATTTGTTGAATATTTTTAGAACAGGCATAAACTTGACAATCTCTCTGATATTGTCAAGTTTCTTGTCTTTACACTATTCATTTTAATTTAGTAGTAAAATTATCTAGCAGCTGCATATTTACAATTAGTTAACTTAAAGATATCAACATTGAAGCTAGATGCTAGTCATACCGAGAACTTCTCGCAGAACTCCAGGCCGTCCTGGATGTCGCTCCGCAGCTCGGCCGACACGGGCAGGCTGCTGATGCGCTGCGTGATCTGCTGGTAGTTGGGCTCCAGGTTGTGGTCGATGTAGCCGAGCTCCTGCATCACGCACGTCACGTTGCGGGCGCGGCTGGCGCCAGGGCCGCGGGAGATCAGCTCCAGGCGGTCGCGGAAGTCCAGGTCACGCTGGAGATAGAACAATGTATTAGAAAGAAAGAAAGAAAGAAAGATTTTTATTGGGAACAATAACAATTATCAAATTTACAAACACACATTAATATATTTAAACAAACAAACTTGATAAGAGTACTGTGACCAATAGAGGTAGACACTCAGCATTTGTCATATCAATATAAAATAATGATATGACGCTGATTTTCAGTGACTCCTAGGCTAGGAGCGACAAAACTGACAGGTTACTTAATTAAATAATCTAATTAAATTTACTTATTTTGTGTAAACTAGCAACGATTTAAAATAACAGTTATTAATGGTGACAATTACTATAAAACTACCTAAAGGATTTTTCGTGGCTTATTTAATTGTTTTACAAGTTCGACGCATCGATTGCGATATTACAGCCAAGTTAGTTTTATTGTAACAAAATCTCTATTAGGCATACCGTATACCTACGGACCAGCTAAAGGAGGATACTGTCATGTTTTACAGTCACCTGCACAGCCTGAGTGGAATACAAGTTTATATTAATTACAACACTGTTGAAGCGTATCTTTTGCGTAGGGAGAATACCTTCTTCGAGGGGTTCTTCAAGAAAAGAGCTTACTCATACTTAAAAGGCCGGCAACGCGCCTGCAAAGCCTCGAGTTTTGCAGATGTCTATGGGCGGCGGTAGTCATCTACCAACTGCTCGTTTGCCGCTTATCCTATAAAAAAAACCTGTATGCACCATCTAATTATAATATTATATCATATATAATCAGAAATTATATAATCAGAATAATAATAACCCTTGGGTAACTCGGCAGGTGTCAGACTCAGCACAAGGGCTATAAAAAAACACTGCGAGTGTTGCCAGCACCATCTCCTAACTCTTACAAAATGTCTAGTCGTTCTGGAAAATCTGCAAATCATGAGTTGAACACTGTCGGCAGGTAAATGTTGTCAACGACGAATTGAATTGAATCAGTTAAGCTTATTACGGACCTTCAAAAATATTGGGCCATTGGGGTTAAATCGAAAAAAGGCTAGATGAACTAGGACGGGGTGTTTATAGATTTGAAGAGAATGCGGGGGTCAAAGTGAAAAAAAGGTTGAAATGAAAGGATTAGCAATCACAGGACAAGTCTCCGAGGAATGTCTAGATTTGTGAATAGAATATAATCTCTATAGCTTTAACTTAAAATATTAGAACAACGAAAAAAATTTAACAGGTTTCCAATTAAAATATAAAATGGTATAATCGTTTAGTAGATGGCGCTTAGAAGAACATAGCACTACTGAACCATCATAGAAAGTAGAGAACTCTAAATCGAATTGTTCCTTGCGTTGTAACTCGTTCGTCTCAAAAAAGGGACTTTGGTCACTTAATCATATATATAAATATAATAAGTGCGATAAAAATAAAATTACCATACGTTAGTGTTGATGACTGTCTACCAGACCCGTGCCGGACTAGTGCAACACACTTACCGAATGGTACAACACTAATGACAAACGACTTTTACCAAGAATTGCTAACACTGATGGAGAAAGAGAATTGCTAAAAATTTAACTAGACTGAAGAAGAAGAAGAAGAAGGGAAGGTCTCCCTTCTACATTGTTACTCCACGATAACACGTCAGTTTACATTTCACAACCACACATTCTGATCAATACATTCATATTTCATGATAAGTCTAAAATCATTCAAATAAAATTCTTGTACTGACTTCATAAATCATTTGTAAGGTAGAGGGACAAACAGTGCCTTGAAAATGGCGTAATTTTTAGAGATTCTACAATTTTATTCATTGTTATTGTTCTTTGTTTCTCCAATTTAATTCAACGATGCAAAATTTAAAAAAAAGTGTGCTTTAGACCACACAACTTAAGTAAAACACATAATTATTGATTTATTACACAAATTCATTACCGTAATTACAATGACAACATGTCATATGATATTTAATTTTTTTAAACAAAAAGTTTCAATTAAATAGAGTTTGAATTTAGAATTCGAATGACAACTTCCATTGTGTGAGTTTTGTAACGCTCTCTCCAGTCAAGCGCGCGTTTAGAAGTTTTACTTCAAAAACTTTTTTATGTAAAAAAAATACAATACTTACAGACATTCTGCTGGACGGGAAATAGGGCTGTTGGTAGAACCCTTGAGGATACTGCTGCTGGTAGGCGTAGGGACTGTACTGGGCGGGCGGGTAGAACAGCGGGCTGTAGGGCATCTGGTAGAAGGGCGGGCTGTAGGGCCGGAACTGCGGGGCCGCGTAGGGCGGCACGGCTTGCTGGGGGAACGCGCCCTGTACAAATTAAAATATAATCAATACTAATCAATAATTATTTTATCCTTTAATAATAAAACCGTTAATATATGCGCCGTCAAGACCGGGGAGTTACACCACACCGACGTAAAGTGACAGCTGAGCTGCCTGTCGGGCTTAGTGTGGAGTTTAGGTTAAATGGTAAGGGAGAAGGAGGGTAACGCATCTGTATAGTCTCTATGCGGATGTTTGTGGGCGTCGGTAGTCGAATATGCCACCGATTGTTAATTTGACCCCATATTCTACAAAAAATTAAGATTTTTTTTTTATGGTATAGGAGGCCAAACGAGCAGTCGGAGCCATTTTCATGACTACCGACGCCCACAAACATCCGCATAGAGACTATACAGATGCGCTGCCCTCCTTTCTCCTCCCACCTTCCCGGGCAACCGGCTACTTACACACCGCACGAAACGCGACAGCACAGCTGTCACTTTACGCCGGTCTCGTGTAAGCGAGAGGCACCTCCCCGGTTGTGCCGGCCCAATTCGAAAGCATGCAAGCATGCAGTGTGGCACTACCTCTTTCTGATGAGATGTAAGTACTTACTGCTACTATTATTATCATTATTGTTAATTGGAGGCAAATAGGCAATAGGAGTTTATTAGCGACTATAACGATTATAGACAGTAGTGTAGGCTGGCGAGTTACTCTCGCTCTCCCCGACACAGCTGCATTGCAGCCGAATTAGGCTAGAGTCACTTCGGTCTCAATTCCTCGCCGGTCCAGACATTGGCTGGTCTCTTCAATAAACCTCGCCCACATGAGATCCGTGTAGAAGTTGCTGTCGCGTTTCGTGAGGGTTGTGTGAATCACTCGTTCTTTTGGCAGATGGGGTAAAGGAGAGCAATCAGCAAAAGGCTCTGATTGCTCGTTTTCCACATGCTATAAAAGAGATTTCATCAGAGGCGGCAAAACAGCAGATGCATTATCTCATGGTTTAGGAGACTAGACATTTTCCTAGCGTAATATGTAACGAACAATTGGAGCCTTCCGATAACTACCAACACCCATAGACATCCGCATAGAGGTTATGCTATTGTGTTTCTCTACTTCAGTTTAGCCTACTATGGGCCACCGGAAAAACACTGCACGGAATGCGACGGCACAGCTGTCGCTTAGTAAAGCGAGTGATGAGTGCTCTGGTCGTGCACGCCTGGTTAGGGAGCAATGAAGCTCGGCATCTCTTATTAATAACAATTAGATTTTAATGAACTTTTCTAATAATATCACGATCAGGGAATGAACGTGTATAATTAAGTCTTAAGTTAGAATTTTTATGAGTGAAAGATTTTGACAAGTGCATAATAGTGACAACTTATTAATTAATTCATTGAAGATAGTTTAACTATTGCGACACACGAATTGGTCTTTATTTTTAGCGAGTATTCTGTCGCCTCTTTAGCTCAGTGGTAGAGCACTGGTCTCGTAAACCAGGGGTCGTGAGTTCAATCCTCACAGGAGGCAGATAGTTTACATTTTTAATGAGCGCAAGTTTGAATTTACCGGTTGAGCTCGGAATGGCAGAATGGGCACTGGCCCAACTTTCCGAGGCGGCTGGCCTTGGTCTTGTGGCAGTTCGTTTTCTTGGCCCTGACCAACGCCATCTGTCGGCTTCATTATAGTTTGCGATGCGTCTAAAGTGAACCCAGGTGGCAGTTTCGCGAGTAGGATGGGCGGTATTTGCTGGTTCGGGGGCTCCTCAAAAGATGGCGGCGCTGCGCACTTCGTGTACGCGTCCTTCATTTCTTTTCGTATTTGTTTCACGACCTCGGGTCCGAAACAACTTTCGTATATCTGGAAAATAAATATTATTGTTAGTATTTAGAAAACTCATTTTTTTTTTCAAATGTTCAATAAAAATTATTGTAACTAGAGACTAAACAGTAGACAGTTTATTATGTATAAAATAATAACGTGTTCCCGTCGCGTCGTAGGCGAGGAGAAAGCACAGTGGGGGTTTAGCCGGTAAGAGTTCGGCATAATCCAGCTGCTACACCGGGTACCCAAGCGGGGTATTCATGAGGATTACCCACTATAGAGAAAAAAAATTATAATAAAATAAAATTGTGTAAAAACGATGTTCCTTGAGAGCATATTATAATTTCGACACACATGATATGAGCAGTCGTGGCCGAGCGGTTAAGGCGTCTGACTAGAAATCAGATTCCCTCTGGGAGCGTAGGTTCGAATCCTACCGACTGCGAATTTCTTTTTATGATTTAGAATTTTTTGATACAGATATACCCAGCAGCAAGGACGTTAATAACATTTTTAACGTCCTTGCCTAACAGGAAAATTTATTTAAATAAAAACTTAAATTTATTATCAATCATTATCATAATACTAGTTAAATTATTTGTAGGTACTATAAGCTGCGTAAAATCTATTCAAAGATAATAATTATTTCTACAAACTAATGAACGAATTCTGGCCTTTAGGAGAAATAAGCACAGTTAAAATAAAGGAATTGACATGATAAGAAATGTGGCACACAGCCAGTGAGTGAGACTACGTAATATAGTTAATAGTAAGATAGTTACGATAGTAATATAGTACAATGCACACAGCACACTGTACTATCTGCTCACCCCGAGCTGACGTAAATGTGTTATGTTGTGTTTGTTACAATCTAAATAATAAGAAAAAAATCCCGAAAAAAATAATCAATAGTTTCTTAGGGATAGATTTTATAGGATACAGGAGTGCAGAGACCCTAGGAAAAGTTAGCTAACGTTGTGTTCCTAGGGACTTGGATATATGTTATCTGTATACAGTATAATGATCATCAAGCCGTGTTGTTTTAATGTCTACTTCAGCATTCAGTTACCTTCATCATGGCGTACTTCTTGATGAACCGGTCGTCGCTGCTGCACGCCGCCTGCACGGCCAGGCCGAGCAGACACACCAACAATATCTTCATTAGCATCTTGACGTTCTGCGGACAAAATATGGTGTTAGCAAGTTGTTTTAGTAAAGGCCTGCTCAGACGAGGGATTTTGGTATGGACACAAATGTATGCAAAGTAGTGATGCGACTCGAGTCATGTTTTTACTCGAGTCACTCGAGTCAGTTTGTCAAACTCGTACTCGAGTGAAAAAAAATCCTACTCGAGTCGCCGAGTGAACAAGTCACTCGAGTGACATTTTTACTCGAGTGACTTTTTTACTGGAGTATAACTCTAGTGAGGGAACAATCTTACTCGAGTGACTCGAGTCGCAAATTCCTACGAGTCGCATCACTAAAGTACCACTCGATACAAATAAGAGCAACGCCTCGTGTTTCTCTTGAAGAGAGCGTAATAACTGTGCTGATATTTATGGGCGTTCGTAGTCATCAAAAGGCGTCCGTTCGTTTGCCCTCTTATAATCCTACTATTATAAATGAGAAAGTTTGTTTTTTTTGTTTTGTTTCCTTCGCGCAAAACTGCTAAACCGATTTTCATATTTGGCACACAAAAAGAGGGCACAATACTGGTGGCAACACACAGGATAATTTTTATCCCGAAAAAATGTTTCTATGGGATGATTTTCTCTTTTCTACGGGATCGAAATATACGCGGGTGACACCGAGGGACGCAGCTAGTATAATAAAAGCCAACAGAATCAGTGCTTCCTCTTGAAACCAAATGAAACTTCGAAAATCTAATTCTATGGATATTGTATTTTAAATATTATTTTGCGAGCTGCACTTTTCATAATGTCCCTAATACCTTATTGTGAGGTAGATTGTGGTGCTCGTTTCTTGATGTAAGTGAGAACTAAGCTCACTTACATTATGAAAGATACTCCTGTAACAGTTTCTAAGGCTGCTTACATACAGAAACAGGTTAACCTGTAGCTACAAAACATGTACGGGTCGGTACCGGTAATATTGGAATGTTATCGGTATCATTGCAATGTTACCGGTACCGGAAACCTGTTTCTCTATGTAAACACCCTAAGTACAGGGTCAGGTCTCAGTATTGCCTTTTATACGTATAGATTTAATAAGATTTCACAATTCCTACATTTGGTTTTATGACCGAATAAAACCAGTCGTTGAGAATGTAAAGTATACGGAATAAAACCAATATGGTCAAGTGGTCAAGAAGTGGACTGGTATATTGTTGGTGATAATATAAAATTATACTGAAGAATGGAAATACGACCGCTCAATACATGTAACCAGTGTTACTCGTGTTACCAAAGTGAATGTAACACCTCAAATTATGTTAATTTATAACTTCCGCGGGATATAACTGTAGTATCAGCGCTTTTTGATGATTGAGCGATATTTACAAGAGTACCTACACTGTAAAAAATGTCACTACAGCCCTTTCCTAGCTTATCATATTTGGTAATAAATAAATATATTATTTATGATATTAGTCTTCTCCCTAATCCCTATTAATATTATAATTCTAAATGTGACTTTGTTGCGCTTTCACGCAAAAACTACTCCACCGATCATCATTAAGGTAGAGTAGAAGAAGAGAAGTAGTAAGTAGAGATATTGGGAAGGATTCTTTCTTTTTTAATAATATATTTATGGACGCAAAGACGGGAGATGGAAGCCGCAGACAAAAAATATAATCGTATAAGTTGTAGTCGTAGTAAGCAAGGAATCTACTACTATTGTTACTATTCTGGAGGGAAAGGTGAGCGACAGACAAGCGATGTAAGCGCGGTAAAGCGTCATGATCGTGCTACGCTCTATCGGACGCTATTCACGCGGTTTTTCACCGCGTATTTTCTTACTTTACCTAACCTTGAATAGATTCTTATGTAGCAAACTCCAATAAAGCAAAAGAAGGTACTCGTATTATCAAAAATCATAATCGTTATGGCCTCTAATCTTCATAAAAACTAACATGCTCGTAACTTGTAAAAAAGGTGTAGTAAAAACAATAAGACGAGAGTTAATAAGGCTTTTTTCTCGAAGCTCCCGAGTGGGGTCAACGGTCGGGGCTCAGCCACCGCATCTGCAATTACCTTGCGTAATGAGCTAACGTACACAGACATACACACATATACAATGTAGCGATGACAGGTGTGGCATATACCAATATATATACCAAATAAAAATGGACATAGTTATAGATACTGATGAAACTTTGGAAAAACAAAATCCTTTGACTTCAATAACATTAAGTTAATAAAACTAAAGAAGTGATAGCCAAAGTACCTACTAGGTCAATTAAATAATTTCTCAAGGTTGATTTTGACCTCCTTCCTCTTCCTCCTCCTCCTACTAAGGATTCCTTGCAGATTATAGTCGAATGAAATTAGATTGCTTACTAATAGGCACATATTACAAGCAAATGCATTTAAAATATGCTAAAAGTTAATGGGGGAGTCTCAAAATAAAATTTCAAGATACAAGGGTATATAAGAGGTAAAAAATCAAGGTAAAAATAACGTATCGCTAAATGATTAAGACGCGAAACATCCACAAGATGATCTTTCCTTTGCCAAAAATTCCGCAAATCATGAACATGGAGTGAAAATACTGAACATTTTACATTCCTAGCAACCAGCATGTTTTGATGTTGAATGATAGGTTTTTTTTAGTACCTACTGTGGTTTAAGGTTAGCCACAGACTGCAGAGAGGGATCAATAACAGGACAGTCACGTATAACTTGTGACTGCTCCTAGCATTTCCCCGAGAGGAGAGGGCTGCAGATGCGTCAGCTCTCAGATCTGTCAGGAGTGTTCTACTTTCACTATGGAATATGAATACATAACATTTTGACTATGCAAAGGCTGTATTTCCTCTTGAGAAGACGAAGTGTCGGTAAAACAAGTCCATGGTAGTAGTACGGCAATCAAATGTGATGATACAAGAGCAGATGTACCAGTATCAACAAGATCAGTGATCCGTTTTATTATTGGACCACAACCCACCAACTGGTTCTCAATTAATACGACACTGTTTTATGGACTTTCCAACATTTAACTGAACCATTAAAGTAAAGTCGGTCGCTATGTCGGCCACACGGTTATCTGATTTGAGATTAAACATCAAGAATATACAGATGTATGCGTTTTCCCTTGTGTGACTGAGAAAAATAAATAATAATGTATTTTCTTGAGTAAGTGAAAGCACTTGAATTATTTAAAAATGAAAGTCACTTTTAAGGAGTTTACATAATTTAAAGGAAAGCAACACAACAGAAAGCTTACATTTGAATGCCACACGTCGAGTCGAGTTGAGTCGGCGTCGAGTCGTTCTAATGTGCGAATACCTTAATGCTGTACCCATCTTACTCCGCTCCGTCCCTTGCCCATCTTTTCTTTCAGCTTTTTTTGTACTAAGGAATTTACGATAGGACCTAGTAGCTTTTTGTAACAATACACTTATAGTTAACATTCTACGTTTGCTTAATCCTTTTTATAGTATAGCTGGCAAACTATAAGTCGTGGGTCACGTGATGGTAGGTGATCACAGACGCCCACAGACATCCGCAACACCAGAGGTCTCGCAGATGGGTTTCGTTCCTTTTAGAGATGAATAAGCTTTTTTCTTGATGATCTTTAGGTCGTATCGGTAGAGAAATATATAAAAGGGTACCCTGTGTTAAGTATACTATAGGTATCTACCGTATACACTTATGTTACAAGTTGGAATCTTATTAGGATTGCTCGTTAACTATCTACGCCCATAAACAAATGCGACAGCAATTGTCTACCTACCACAACGCCCACAAAAAGTAGAGTAAGTACAATAACGGGCGTTTTATGCCTTTTGAGCGAGGTATATAACAGTGACCAACACAGTGGACAGTGACCAGCCAAGCGTAGTTATGCTGCTGTAACAGTAATAAGGATCTTGTCATTTTGACATTGACTGTCAGTTTCAGCGGAAGAACAATATAAGCTTTATAATTTGAACGACAAAATAGTGAAAACAGTGGGGTAATTCGTAAAAGTAGGTAAATGTTATAGATAGCTGGATGCGAAATTATGATATTAAAGCATGCTGGCTTATATGCATTATATTTGGCTCATACCTGGCTATAACATACAAGATTTATAAACCAATGAGATGTGAAGTAGTGAAGAAATGTTGGTGTCACAAATAATACCAATTATAAAAAATAAGTTTACGTGAATATCACTAGAATATAGATACTACATAAACGTAGTAACTTATTAAAAGTAATTGTATTAAACAGAGACCGCAGAACGCAAGATCTTTTTCTTCCGTCCACAAATCAAAAAAAAATTAAACGAGTTTAGTAGGTGGTCACATTTAAAATGTTAAAAGAGAGAAATAATTTTTACATACAAGGCATACTTTTTTTACAAGCTTTTGTTCACTCACGTTCGTACGATAACTAATTAACACGGCTAACCAATTTAACTTTTTTTGCGATGCGTTCTGGCGTGGTATCATAAAAATTCTTGACCTGTGACTCAAGAGGTAAATCGAACACAAATTAATAGGTATACACGAATAGATACAGATGCTTGATAGATTTAAGTGCTTTATGAAGACAGTTCACGTGGTATTTTACTATATTTTCCTAATTTATGGTAACATTTTAGAAGGTAAAAGGGAATAGAATTATCTACAACAGTTGCTGCACAGCGGAGGAGAGTTTCAATCACTTTTACCAATATGTCCGCATTTAGTTTGGTTTGTAGCTTGTGAGGGTTGGGAATTACTTTAATCGCTCCTTTATTTAACCAATCACCACCAATTTTTCTTCTTGTTTTCTCACAATTTAAACGTTTATTGGCATCTGATAATTCGCCTTCACAAGAACCAAAATCTTCTCTGTCGTGGCCGATAGTTAACACGGCAATACGGCGTCTACTATCTGACGCCTGAGTGAATATCCTGATCAAGAAATCGAAGCTATGAATTGACTGTCTAAGCTATCGAAGCATTATGACTAAGGACATTACAGTATACTAATAGAATAGAAAATATGCCATTCCGAGCCGTTCCCCCGAGTTTTCCGCGGGGACAACGATCTAAGATGATAAATAATGAAGATTCTCAGATAATGGTAAGTAATAAACGAGTTGGCAAGTGTATGGCGCGTATCCCTTCCAAACAGGTTGTAATAATATGTTCGGAATAATATGAGACAGTGACGTATACTTACCTGCTGCACTGTACGTGGCGTCAACCCGCATGATTGGAGATAATGAGAGAGAATTAACATTTTTTATGGCGATTGATCCGTCGGATTACCTTAAGGTAACCTTCGTATCATCGGATTATTAGTTTCGACAGGTCTATGCATTTCTTTATTCTATGTATTTTAACGGACGCCTCGCTGTCGTAGGTGTAGAGATATTTTTATTGTCTAATATATCGATTGTCGAAGTGTATTGTAATGTTTCGATTTTGATTGATATTGACTTGATCCATCAATTGACGTCTTTAGACTGCTGTAGCTGACTATTGCGTACTCAGTTTGTGTCAACATACGGACTATTATATCCATGCAACATTGGAAAACTCATTCTCCAGATTTTGGCAACAACAATAAAATTATTCTCGACCTTAACTCGCTGCAAGCAGAAGTTTGGATTTACCGCTCACTGTTGGTGACTTCAGCGATGTATTTTTGTTAGTTTCGCGGGGAAATTTATGTATCGCGGGGAAATTTATGTATAGTAGTTAAGTTAGGCGATAGTTTTCTATAATCCAGTTAATTACACGAAAGTGCAAAGCACAGGAAGCGAGTGGCAGGTCATTTATGAGTACGGTAACAGTAACGGTGGTACAGGTTCATAGGAACTGGTTCTCACACGCTTCTATCGGAGATATGGGAAAAAATCGCCGTTACACCATCGACGGAGGATTAAACGCCATGCGAATAACGCGGAGGTAATAATCACAGGCTTTTGCCAGCCCAATGGTGGTAGACGATAATTCATCAAGGGATAAAGATGGAAGGTTAACAAAACAGATAAACAATGCGATTGTGGAGAGATGTAGATATCAAGGATGTCCTAGACTGACGTACCATGTCCAGATTGACCAGACACTCGGTGGATGTCACGACCCGGCGTGTGTGTATGAAGAGATTAATGTATATAGGGGAAGAAAGACTCTTTTTAAATTTGTAATACATACAGACATTCGGTACCCTATCCGATTAAAGAAGTGACGTGAAAATGGCTACTCTTATATAAACCGGACTTGCTGCCGTTATATTAATTGTCGCTTGCTGTAGTCCAATATATAAGTTAGTTGTCATATCTGGCTTTAATCTGATGCCGTCTAATGAAATAAAACAGCGTGACATTCCTAAGGCAAAAGTAATTATTAATCAAAAAAAAAGTTTCGGCCATCCAAACAATGGAAATCATCAAAATGAATTAGCCACAAGCCGCTGAATATCGTTATTTTCAGTCACTATAGGTATCGAGTATGCTTAAACATTCAAAATCTGTATTAAATAATGCGATTGGGTAAATACGATGTAATTTTACCTTTATGTAAGTAACAATCTTGTATACATAATACGAGTAGAGGCTATAAACGACTTAAAAGTAAATTGCTTATAAGAAACAGCTTCAATCTTCCTTATTTTGGTCACTAAACAACGACAGTATACTAGATACCAAAGGCCATAGGTCATACGCACTGCATCAAAACCTAGTAGATACCTGGGTGTAACAAATTGCCTTGCTAGAAGCGTGAGTAAACTTTCAGAAAGATACGAGGAAATTATGATCTTGTGCTCATTTCAAATATGGAACCGCTAAAATGGCGGATCAAACATAAGATTCTACACAAATTTGTCTCTGGTCAATAAAAATCTGGCCATGTTTAAAAGTCTTGTTGGACGTGGTAAATCAACAATAAAAAAATAAAAAACTAATTACGTCAGAGTATACTGTATAAGGCACGACTACGATTATTTTGAAACTAATAGGCAATAACAGATGACCTGCGCGTGTATGTCGATTTTATTGTATCACAGGACCCTTGTGGATCATTGATGGGGACACCAGTAACCCTTAAATAACTCCTAAAACTATTCTATTCTATTCTATTCTAAAACCATTACTGTCCCCTAGAAATACAATAACTAAGCCGTCACAAAATATTATTATATGAGAGAAGTTTCTGTTTTCAGATTTGGCAGTTTTTTACTAGAACTTTTGAGGGAATGTTAACAATTATTCGTATATTTGTTTGTCTGTTGGCCTGGGTCGTCAACAAAAGAATTCTCGTTGCACGTTCCATGTTATATATAAAAATGAATATTTGTCTGTATGTCTCCTTTATATAATCGTAAACTATGCATTTGATCATGTGATCTTTAGCAAAGTTGTAGTGCATGAGCCCACGAGGGCTCCTGATTTAGGATTTTGAAAATCTCAACCCCTAAGGTTAAGTTTATTGATCATATTGTGATTATATTATGATATATCACATTATTAACATACTTAACCCCCCTGTCACAGTGAAACCGCGAGTTACACTTCATAAACTATTTTATTGCTTTTAAATTGTCCAAGTACTGTGAACTGACTATTTTTCCAGTTCCCTGTTATTGTATAGTTTATGCGGTGATTATGACGTAAGCAAATGAGTTAATACTTGTGTAGCTCTCACAGTGTACCGTTAGTACCACACGGCCGGAACAATCAGCATACATCAAGACGATTTTGAGATGGTTTTTGTTTCGTTAATAAAAGATAACGGTGGTGCTTAAGTGCTAGTTGGTTTTAAGTGAATTTACAGTTTTAGAGGAGCGGGAGAAATTGTTATGATCTTTGAGAACGCGCGGAATATTATTTGGATAACAGTAATTGGTATGATTAAATTGAGATGTATTCGGGTATGATTCCAATTAGCTTCTTTTACAACCTTGAACTTGTTAGTTTACCGGAGGACTGCTATTTACAATGGCCGCGGTAAAAGTTGATTGTCCGGAATCACAAGTAATACAGATATAAATAGCAATTAATCCGGGATAAGGCTACTTCCTACAAAGATTATAAATGTTTATGTCTGTTTATCTTTCACTTGGGTGACCAAGCTATTTAACAAACTGTAAGAAGAAAGAAATTAGGCACATAATATATAAATTGTTTTAAGCTTTCACGATTTGTATTCATATTTGTATACTGTAAACGGGACTTGACTCTCTAGAGAGTCTAGAGAGAGTCTACTCGTGACCACGGCCGTTGCATTACGGCCGAAACGTCGAGAGTCGAGGTAAATACTTCGATTTTATAACGCGATTAAGTCCCGTTTACAGTATACAAACATAATATATAGATTACAGTCTGATTTTATAGTTTTTGTCCAGGTGTACGGTCCTGGAGGGTTAGATTTGCGAAGTGTTTTAGACGTATGAAGCTAGGGGACACTGCTAGTTGAATATATTATTAAGTAGGTAAGTAAGTAGGGTAGTAAGGTAACAATAAAACTATTGCACCCAATATTATTTTTTGCACATTCAAAGGACCCTGATAAAATTATATTTTTCATGTTCAATGTACCTTAATAGTAAAAAGCATATTGAAAAGTTTGAAAGTATTTAAGATTAGGTACTATTTATAGATTTCGAAAGGAAATACAACTTCAGCTGTTGTTAAATGACCATGTTATAACTACAAGCAGTAGAAAGGCCATATTTGATATAAACTACGCTGTTTCTAAAGGCAGCGTTGCACTGTCTTTTGTTCGACTGATTGTATGCCTTGCTGAGCGTCGAGTTTAATATCCATACGTCATACGCTAGTACGTTTACGAGCAAAGCTTTTAACTGTGTTTTGCTAAAGAATCTGAAGGCGGGACCGGGTAGGTACCCACATTAATTAGTTGTACAGCTCTTAGTATATTTTGTTTCGGTACTGTACCTGTAAGATCTATAATTAGTATGTAATAAGTCTCGCCGTTTCAATCGCAGAAAATCTATCTCAAGAGAAGCGTAAATTTCTTCAGGATATGATGCAAGTTTTAAGTTGTTCCACATTTGAGTCTATTTATTTGTTTTAAAATTAAATCATTGCGAGAAGGAATTTAAAAAAGATATCTGTGAAAGATTAACAAAGTTACATAGTTATTTTCTACTACTACATTCAGTATTCGATCGTCGATCGACAGCACTAGCTCATTTAGACGAACCGTTTGTAATACGATAGTGTGGCCGGAACTTATTCTTATACCGTTCTGTTGCGTGAGCGATCGGTTCTCTGGTCATACCAAAACAGCTTTTGCTCCTTTTGAATCTTTTTTTTTGATTTGAAGTGAAACAATTCCACATCACTTTGAAGTAGAATGTTGATCCAAACTTTAGTCCTTATTTGAAGTGATTGGGATAGCACTTGACGCATTCCGGCGTGTTAATGTGTGGCTGGCGGCGTGTTATGTGGTCAGACCACTGCGACGCCTGTCAGGTTGTGCAACGTTTGAACTGCACGTATCCACTGTCATTCCTGGGACCGGTTCAGGTGGAACACTAGAAGTAGTGTAGAGATGGACATCTCGTATTCGTTATCTCGATAATAAATAAAAAGTGTTTACAGCAGAATATTTGTTACTCTGTAGAGTTGTCGGATTGTCATAAACTACTTTGTCTACTTTGTGTATACTTTGTGTATACTACTACTTTGTCTACTTTGTGTATACGATTACGGCAGGTTTGAGCATAGTTCGTAAAGTATATCGCATCTATTTATTCTGAATTCTGATATTTTCAAACCAATGCGAGGGATAGCTAGTGACTTACATGATACCTATATACTATTTTGTTCTGCTATTTGATGTACATTATTATGTAGAGCATTTGCTCTTCTATTATTCTATATTCTTATGTATATATAGCCATAAGATATGTTATGGTAAAGCTAATAAAAAGTCGCTCACGTGTGCGTGTGTGAGTGTGTGTGTGTGTGTGTGTGTGTGTGTGTGTGTGTGTGTGTGTGTGTGTGTGTGTGTGTGTGTGTGTGTGTGTGTGTGTGTGTGTGTGTGTGTGTGTGTGTGTGTGTGTGTGTGTTGTACAGATAATGATGATAGATTTGAATGTAATATATCATTTTATGACGGCTTTGCCGAGTGCCGACTCGTCTGGTGCTGGTTGTGAGACGAAAACCCCGATGAATGATTAGTTCTAGGAACGTAACGCGCCAGTATGGTTTTTAGGACCTTAAAGTCAGCTAAGAAGTCGGAACTCTTAAAACCTTAGACAGATTAGAAGTCGGACCTCTAGTTGAGGTGTAAATATAATTTGTATACTGTAACCGGGACTTAGTCGCGTTATAAAATCGAAGTATTTACCTCGACTCTCGACGTTTCGGCCGTAATGCAACGCCTGTGGTCACGAGTAGACTGCTAGTGACCACGGCCGTTGCATTACGGCCGAAACGTCGAGAGTCGAGTTAAATAATTCGATTTTATAACGCGATTAAGTCCCATTTACAGTATACAAATCGTGAAAGTGTAAATATAATATTAGAGCCCCTATGTCCGCGTTTCATCCTTCCTTCGATAGATCACCGGAAAGTCACACTCCACGGAACGAGACTGCATAGCGTATACTATCGTTTCAAGGTCGACCTATAGGGCAAGGGAAACCTTCCAACTAGTGCCAACACAATTCGATTGCAATGCAATGGGAGCCCCTCCTAGCTCGAGCATATTATTATCTAGTTGTGCATATGCCAATAGTCATTTGCGTTTTAAGACAAAAAAATCCTGAACCTGAATATTTGACCTGATGCTCGTTTACTCGGTCAACGGGGTTTTTTTATTATTTATTCTGCGAAAAAGTAACGTACCACTTTAAATTATCACAAGTATACTAATTTGTGAAAGCTTCTAGCGGTATTAAAATATATAAGGAGAGAACGGTCTCTTTTTATGAAGTTATCTGATACCTACGTTGAATTGCTATGTATGGCTAACAGATCAATAAGAGACAAATTTGTGAAAATATATGCGTAGCTGCGTGGGATGTATACGTTACAGAATAATAATGACTTCATCATCATGAACAGGCGCTATTCGTTTATTTTACTTCAAAATAACACTGACCGAGAGTTCCAGAGTTTCCAGAGGTTCCAGAGTTAGCAATTATTGAATATTATGTCATGTTTAATATTACGTCTTCTGCCCGTATATTATGTTTGTAAAGTGTGTAGTTTGTGTATCTGAATATGTATATATATTTTTTTTTATGGTATAGGGGGCAAACGAGCAGGTGTTTAGTGACTACCGCCGCCCATAGACATCCGCAAAACTAGATGTCTTGCAGACGCGTTGCCGGCCTTTAATGAAGAGGAATGCTCTTTTCTTGAAGATCCCTAAGTCGTATCGGATCGGAAATACCGAGGAAGGCAGCTGGTTCCATAGAACTGTTGTACGCGGTCCTTTATTTTATAATCTGAGTATGCGGTAAAAAATGGCGTTTATACCGCACAGTAGGTACTACATTTAGGAATATCGAGATGGTATATATATTTTCTTTGTATGTATGTGTGTACATATGTATATAATTAATTTATATATCTTATAGTATCTTTATTCTGTGTATTTGTGATACATTGCATATTACGGTTTTGCGCCACTTTACCTAGATTATTATTAAGATTAGGTCCTTTTTGAGATGGTTACCTGGAAGAAATTAATTACTGTTCAAGTAATAAGGCCGCCATTGTGTGTATTAGTTAATTACTTCATAATGTTACTTATTTTAACATTTTATTTTCTGTATTTTGTAATATGCACAATAAAGTATATTTGATTGATTTGATTTATTTTGATTATGATCTGTAGGAATGGGAAAATACTCCACATAACAGTAAAACATGGTTTGATCAACAAACTTAAAAAGTCAATTTTCTCGATGAAAAACTGTTTTGCCTCCTTTTCAGAGAAGCGTAGGTTTTGTTGACATTACCTGACGCACTAAAAAGCCTCGCTATGTCCGGTTTTATCCAGACATCTAGCAACAATGAATATGTAGTCAATAACGATTTCTTGCTCCAGAAACCATTCACGTTATTATTTGTTTAGAATTGATGTTTAAGAGCGCAGTGAGTGAAGTTTTTGCGAACGCTTCAAAGCAACGACCACAAGTTGTAAAAAGTGTGATAAGTGTTTGTTGAATTTATTTCTAAGGTTCCGTACAATTTTCCAATATTGTCTATCAATACTACAACTATGCTTCTATTCGGTTTGATACCTAAATATGCAAGTTAATATCAGAGCTGGATTTACGCATAGACCCGTGAGCTCCGGGCCTAGGGCGGCAGGATTTTGGGGCAGCAAAATATCAGAACGCAAGAAAAAATATTTATTATTTATTTTATGAAAGTTTATTTTTTATTTTTCTTTGTATTATTTCTATTTTTTTCTATTTTTATAATAGCAATTGTGTAATCAAAATGCATAGAACTTTGTTAATGAAAAAAACTGTGTAATGGACCGGGTCAAGGCCAGCAGTAAGCCTAAATCCGCCACTAGATAATACCCTCCTAAGGAAAGTAGCACTATGGTACTTTTTTCATCAAAATCGAGTTAGAAATCTAACACTAATGATCACCGTCAATGGCTTGATTTCGCCCAACAAAGCCATCCGTACCGTCCCACAAGACACACGGAATGCGGCAGCCTGGTCGTAGTTGACCTGAGTGCTAATTACGAGAGAGAACTCCATGTGCGTCACTTTTTTATTAAAGCTGTGCTGATTTCTAGCCAAATTATGCACAAGGCGGTGTCCTCGCTCACATGATACTGCGGACTGTGAGTTGAAGGGAGGAGGGAAGAAGAGCAACATATCTGCATAACAGTTATGCAGATAAAAAAATAAGTCCCTCGGTAGTACTCCAACTTTAAAATTTTACTACAGTAATGGTACTAACGGTTGAAAAGCCGTTCCACTCACATAATGAGGAGTCAAATGTCCGTTTGATATGCTGGTAATAGCCTAATAATATTTAAGAAAGAGCTATTTACTAACATCAAAACTTATACTTCTTGTAACACTTAAAACTAACATTTCACACTCCAGAAAAGCATAACTTTTATTCTTAAATTGTTTTAAAACTTACTTTACAGTAAAATACCTATAAAATTTAAAAACGCAGAGATCTTAAATCGAAACTGTTGAACCCTAAATCGTTTAGTAAAGATAAAACGAACAAAAACAAATTTTACCACAAAAAGTATCAAGAATGCTTGTGTAAACATGTACCGTTTTGTATTAGAGTGGGTACAAAAAACTGTGCTCAGAGCAATCAGAAAACTTGACATCTATATTTTAGTGTTGGCACCTGAAAGTATTTTATAAATGTATGGAATACTTTTTAGTTACATTAGGACAACTTTAATAGTAATTTATTCAGATTTATTTAATTATTTAACACTTTTGTAAAAATATTTAGAAATTAAGTACATCAACCGGTACCTACTATGGCTGGCAGCATGGCAGGTACAAATAAAATCAATCAAATTCGTTACATTACGATTAAAGTAACATTAGGCATTTTGGATTAATACATTGTGAGAAATAAATGAAAAAATTATGATTAAGATTTTAAATCCTTAATCAATGTAATTTATATTTTGTAATATTAAGGTGTAATATCTATTATTATTAACTATTACAGTACATATAAAAGGAAAGAAAGAAAAGTTAAACTAAAACTTGACCACAGTCAGATAAAACTAAAACTAATCTAACAGCTATGCCACAGCTACAGCGGTGCGTCTTGCGACGCGTCTTGCGACGCGGCGAGCGGCGAGTCGAGCGGTGAGCGATGTATGGAAAATCTAGAGAATGT
>LUGF01026696.1:596265-612658 GCA_001625245.1 Calycopis cecrops | reverse complement strand
ATTCAACAAAGGGTCAACCCGTAATACCTAGATAAGTAGGCCTTTGTATTATGTTCCTTTGATTACTGAAGCAAGAAATTATGGTCAACGAGAACTTGAATTGATATTTTTTAAAGACATCGGCATAAAAGTAACACGTATTATACCTTTTTAGAATCTGCAATAACTATGCATGTTTTTAAAGCAATGGGCAAGCTTACTATCATAGACTTTTTTTTTGCCAAGTGACATACAAAGTTAGTAAATCAAATATTCAAAGATTTATTGTTATAATTTTTATTTTATTTTTTAAATTTTGATGCAATCTAAGAAAATCTCTGTATTGTTATCAATGAAATAGTTATTTAGCTGCATAATAAAGAAAACAAAACACAAAAATTTCAAAATTTGTGACTACTATAGTAAAATTAGTGAGTAAGAGTCGCTTTATTTTGGAAAAATGTTATTTATCCCACTTTTTTTTAAAATTCAAATAAAAAAAAAATAAAAATACTTTTTTCAAATAGCCCACAAGGGGGGGCATCGACCAGTTCCGGTATATCTATTTTTTACGCCACACCCTGTATATCTAAGGTTACTTATATAGGGTAGTAAGTTTGGACCCTCCGATATAGTAAAATTATATATGGGTGGTCACCACGCAGGAAGAAATAGTTAAAAAAGTAAATATTTATGTATTTACACTTTTTATTTGCTTCGATCAAGTATAAAAGTATTTGCATGGCATTTCAGCGTATGTCAGTTGCAGCTAGTGACTAAAGCTCTTGTTGAGCTTTACTCACTAACTATACCTACTTAGTACATAACACATTTTGTAAGATTTTGTGATTAGAAAAGCTGATCTCCACATTTGTGAGCTTATTTTTATCATCAGATTTTATTTATTCGAAATGAAACAAAACACTGTAATTTAGTGAAACGTATTAATAAAAGTTTTCAAAAGCCACCACATTAAGATTAGGCAGTGGACAAATTACGATACAGCCGAAATAATTTTAGAATTAAGATAAGTTGCTTTTAATTCAGATAAGAAAACCATTCATATTAAAAAGTCAGGTTTCGTACTGATTGAACTCAAAAGTATTTTTGCATCGCAAAATAATATTTTTAAAAGCATAACACCTTTAGTTCCAAAGCTTAAAACTAATAAAAAAGAAGTAAAAATATTTGAAAATAGAACAACATCAATTTACATCAAAGACGAGTGATACAATTTAGATTTTAATTAGAACAATGAATATATTTGTATTGGAATGCGATTTAATTGTTTACACTGTAATTAAGTTAAAACTTACCGTCAGTGAGGGAGTGCAGTGCGCGGGCGCAGGCATGCGCTGAGGAGCAATGACTCGGACGCTCGCACTTGACCTTGTGGGCAGCGAGTACACGCGAAACGCCCGTCGTACTCGTTTTATACTCACCTCCGTACTACACACGGCTTTCAAGCGTTCGGAGCTTAAAGCTCGAGACACAAGCTCGTCGAGGCCAAGCTTTCGAGATAACTTTTAAAGCTCAGGAATTAAACTTCGTTGTAGTATCAGGATCTCGAAAGAAAAGAACCTTGCAGTAGCCGGGAGGGATGCTGATCGGTCTTCTTGGTATTGATTAAAATGTAGGTCTAACTAGGTCCAGTAGATGTAGATTGATAGAAATGATGATAAAATGTTACATAAAACTGTTTATTTATTATAAAAAAAAACTAATAATAACTCTATGTGTAAATATAATTATATTGTAAATGTAATTTAAGCTGTGGACAGGAGTGGGAAAAGTAAACCGAAGATGCCAGTGGCGAGCTGTGGGAGAAGCCGCCGTCCAACAGTGGACACTGGACTGCAATAGGCTGATGATGATGATGATTATGATCATGAAGTTTATGTAGGTACCTCATTTTAAGCAAATGTTCTAATAAGTAATATAATCTCAAATGACAATATTTTAATCTTCCATTTGTATATACTTGTTTAGTGAGAATGAGCCAGTCTTAGAATTTGATGAAAGCTGCTATATTCTGTAGAGTCGCCATATTACGTGGAACTCGTGATCTGTTGAAGTCCCCAATCTCAAATGAAACGTCAGCCTTGATAGGTTCGCCAGGATCTATCAATTAAAATACAGGGCAAAAGATCGCCTTTATGTGATGTTCTCTGTTCGTGTAGCTGTTGGATGCCTCTACATACGGATAGACAGTCGTTTTTCACTATAATTATGACTACCGTCAGATATATATTATGTTTTATTTGTTGTCCTCCTTCCGTCTCCCCTCTTTATGTGCCACCTACAACCTACACACCGCACGAAACGCGAAAGCACAACTGTCTATTGGTCCATCCTTATCTCCTGTGCTGATATTCCACTGCTGTCCGGTTTACTTGCCCGTGTGTAGACGGACCAACTTAAAGTGGCGGCGTGTTGGAACTAATAAATCTAAAAATACTATATATGTTGGCAGGTACGTATATTTGTACCGTCATTACTCATCATTATCATCATTGTCCAGTTGAGAGACGTGCTGTTAGATACATGCACGTCCAATTAATAACTGGATACCAAAGAGAACTTGATGAACCAACAAATATACATTGAATTATGGCCATTTGAAACGTAAGTAAAAGAAGATCTAATTATGGTGGCTCTATCAATATGCCATTAGAATACTAGACCACCAGTTACCCAGTATGCCTCTTTACTGGAAATGGATTCCACAATCGGCGTGGAATGTAACAGTATCCTACACTTTTTTAATTTTTTTGTAGCATGAGGTTATGGAGGCAAACGAGGGCCATTTTCATGACTACCGACGCCCATTGACGTCAGCAAAGAGTTTATACAGATGCGTCGCCCTCCTTCCTCCTCCCACCTTCACGGGCCACCGACTACTTACACACCGCACGAAACGCGTAGCACAGCTGTCACTTTACGCCGGTTTCGTGTAAGCTATAACATATAAATGAATGTATTCCATTGTAGCTGGACAAGCCTTTACGGTTGTAGTCCTTTCTACCTTCGACAATTTGCCAACCACATTAGAACTTACGTCCTTAGTATAGCCCTTAATAACTACACGTCTGATTAACCATTATCATCAATTATATCAATTCATACATTATAATCTATACACACCTATAATAAAATCATAAGAAAGTTAAAACTGTACATTGAATATTTTTTTTTAATTATACTTCGGGTGTGATTTACAATCGATATCGAGGCCAAAAATATAGTTTTGTTTGTTTGTCTGTATGTAGGTATGTCCGTCCGGGTTAAACTCAAAAAGTACTGAATGAATTCCATGTAATTCACTTCAAATTTTAAATGAATATTACTAACAGGTCGGATCAACATATAGGCTACATATTATTATCTCGATATTTTCACGGGATCGAAATTGGGCAGGTGAAACCGCGGGGCGCAGCTAGTCTCCGAATAAAAGCGGAAAAACAAGTAAAAATAACTTTCTTTGTTCTTATATTTTCTCTTCTCACATTCGCATTTCTGGTGATTTGTAAGCGTTGAAGATAAAAATATTTCTTATTTAAAAATTATCTGGTGAAATAAACGTTCTAGAATTTAAGTCCTCCTGTTTAGTATCATGATGGTTGTCTGGAAGATATCTTTTTTTTTCGAAAGGACCTATTACTGACGGCGATTTCTCACCCTAACAGTTCGTCGGATAAGTGAAGACTTTTTGTCTTCTATTGGGCAATAAGACGACGGGGGGACAGACCCCCCTCTTTCCCCGCCGATGGGGAGAGATGAACCGGATAAGGAAGATATCGCCTAATTGTACGTTATTATATAATATTCTCTCTTTCTCCCTCTTCCTGGGTTATGGTTGTAAGGGAAGGCTGATCCTTTATTTATTCCCCCACTTCGCTCCGTCTACGAAAACGTCTACGGAAACTTGACACTCCATTATATCTCTTTGCACTATATTCTTCCATCGTATTTTAGATTGCCCTCTCGATTATCGGCCGGGGAGAGAACACTGCAATGCCCTGTTTTCTATGTAGACTGTGGGCACTCCGTTGACCATACCATCTCAGCCTATTCTCCTGCAATTTATCGGCAGCATCGCATACATCCAGGCTACTTCGCACGTACTCAGTACAGTAGGTAGTATTATTGTAGATAAATATTAATCCAAAGCTTTTTCAATTAGCGTTTGTAATAAAGATTTATTTTTTAACATGTGGCTACAGTCGCACCATACAAAGCATATTTATTATTCATAGGCATATCAGCCACGGTACAACGTTTTGTAACGTCTGCAGTTGACTTGGTCCGGATCGAACTAACACTAGAATACACTATACCACAGAACAAATACATTCTACAGAGCTCTATACAATTAAAATGCCTTTGACTTACAAAGTATAATGTATTTTTTGCTGTTAAAGCAATTGGGCCATCATAAGATAGTAAGATAGTAGATTTAGTAAGAGGTAGTGCCACACTGCATTGCTTGCATGCAGTCGAATTGGGCCCGCACGTCCGGGGAGGTACCTCTCGCTTACAGGAGTCCGGCGTAAAGTGACAGATGTGCTGTCGCGTATCGTGCTGTGTGTACCTAAGTAGCCGGTGACCCATGGAGGTGGGAGGAGAAAGGAGGGCAGTGCATCTGTTTAGCCTCTATGCGGATGTTTGTGGGCGTCGGTAGTCATGAAAATGGCTCCGACTGCTCGTTTGCCCTCCTATATCATAAAAAAATTAAATAAAAATAAGAGTATGTCACAACGTTTTCGCGTTCTACGTTATAAGCATAGACTCAAAGGTAAGACACGTGTATTGAGTTAATGTAGGATACAATATGTCGTTCGTTCTAGCCGAGTTTCGGCTACGGCGGCCGTTTCTATAGATACAACCATCTGCGCAGGACATATTTTAGAAGGTAGGTACACAAGTATTTTCGCAAACACAACTGCACCCTCTATTCTCTTATTCTCATACTAGCCTCCGCGGCAGCTTCGCCCGCGTGGGCGGATTTCAAGAATGGAGTTATTATACATATGAACCTTCCTCTTTAATCACTCTATCAGTTAACAAAAACCCCATCAAAATCGGTTGCTTAATTTTAAAGATCTAAGCACACAGACGGCGGAAAGTGACAATATTTTATAGTATGTAGTGATTCCGATGGGCAGTCCGACACGACCGGAGAGGAATTACGCGTGATGAACAAATGAATACGGCCAAATGATATCCGAACATCATGATGAGCATATGTATGTCATGTGTATCGTACGTATATTTTAATTATTAATTTATCACTGTTTTAATTAATGAAATGAAATTACTGTTATTCTCTAGTTTATAATTAATTGAACCTCTGAGGCACGGGGGTGTAACATCGCCAACTTGCTGACTCCAGACTGTTATTAGAAATCGAAAAATTCCCGTAACACTTTTTGATCCGACCCGGGATTCGAATTCGGGATCTCACGTCTGAGGTTGAACATGCTTACCACTGGACCACGAGGCAGTCAGGGTCAGGCATATTATGTACCTAAATTGTGTAGATCTGCTGGAACTGGATTATATTAAAGTGAATTCAAAAGATGAGTATTCAACTCCAACCGGATACCCACCCCAAAAATAAGTTAAATTAAATGTAGGTATCCTACTTATATTATAATTGTCAAATTTTATGAACTTTTATTATTATTTCACACAAAAGCTACCGAATGGAGCTGCCATTTACCTCCCACAGATATAGCTAAAATAAAGATTAAGTTTGAAAATTAAAAAACAAATTATCCTAGAAAAATTATTATGGTAGTGATTTATTATTCGCGGGTCTCTGCTCTTTATTTAGCGTTTTGACAAAAAAGTTACTATTTATCGACACATTAATGCACCTAAACAACTTAAAATCAGATGATCACCATAGGTACAATCTCAAAACTCGCAAATCACACAGCCAAAGTCTATGATCTTATGCCTATACACGATCTAGGTCGAACATCTATTTGATCTCTAAAACGTTTGAGCCGCAAGGACTAACGCAGATTGTAATATATTAAAACCTGTGTGCCTCAACGTTACAAATACTGCTAGATTCTAAAGATAATACATCTAATATTATTATAAGAGAATAACCGCTTCAAAAAATAAATTAGAACGTATAAAAAGCTGTAAAAACATGTTACAGTAACAACTTTAATTTATTTCCTTTCTCATAAGTCTTACAGGTGGTTTAGTATCCAAATGTTATAATGTTGTTAGTAATTATTGTTACGCATGGAGGGACAAAACATTACAGAAAACCGTATCGGCCTTTTCATTTTTACATAACGGAATATTTTATATACCTATTTTTATACTATAAATCATAAATGGCTTGATAGTCGAGTAAAAATTACAAGATAAAGGTGCATAACCTTCTGGATTCGTTGGTCGTCAGCAGTTTTTACTGCTCGTTTGTCCCCTTATGATATAAAAATCGGTTTGTTAGGCTTAAAAACGTGATACTCCGTAAGTGCCTACAGAAGTGAAATCATGAACAATTAAGTGTGTATCTTTTCACTTAAAATAATATTAATTTCATTGTTTAACACCTAACGCCAATTTTTCACTTAAAATAATATTAATTTCATTGTTTAACACCTAACGCCATCTGTTATCAGGTATCGTATATGTTGGTGGTATCGGTAACAGTCGCGAAGAAGTTTGGCGAAGAAGGGTCTTTGTTCGTTTCAAATAATCCCTTTGGAGATCAACGCACCTATAAAGATTTCATTAAAATATATAAATCAAGATATCCATGATGTAAACATTCTATCGCTAATCGTCTGATAACCCGTACTTGCACAGTAATCGATTAATATTTTATAGATGTTTATCGAATAGAGATCTGTTTGGCGTTCATTGAAATATGTGTGAAATAGTGATGGGATGAAGCTAGAAGGTGATGATATTGCAAATGATTGTTAAATCCGTTGAAAAGGAAATATTACGAGTCAAAATAGGCACACAAGTTAAAGAATACATATTGGCGTATCTTGACTGATAACTACATTAAAGCATTTAGCCTAGAATGCGCTCAGTTTTAACCTGATCGAGTTACACGCTTCTAAAGTGATTTCCCACATTCCAGTAATAAAATACGTTATGCATTCTATCCAACAAGTTTTTGAAGTCGTTTGGATCAAGTTGTTTGATTGCCAGTTAAACATTAAGAACGGTAATCTTCCTAAAGTAAACTGCATGTTAAGTTATAAAATTAAATTATATGCAATATTGCATGCATGGGAGGATTAAAAGCTTAAAACTTGCACATCTTCACCAGGGCCCCAGATAATTTAAAATTCATAATCTATGTCTGGACTTATCACCATTCTCCACGTTCCTTCTCCAGTATCGCCACGTAGATGGCTCTATCATCGGCCTCAAGAAGATCCCGAGAGCAGCGTCAGATCCAGGTGGGGGGTAAGGGTGCTGCAGCCATAGGCCCAGTAAGGCTTAAGGCTATTCACCATTGTTGTACCATTAAAAGGACCCCCATCTCAACCCCGTTTCTAAGTCCCGGATCACACCAAAGCTTAATCCGGCGCTGCCAGGAGTGCACGTCAGCTGCTGATTGTGGTCTAGTCTAAATGATGAGTGTGCACACAGACGCAGCTACAACTCGCATCTTCCTAGTGTCCCCATTTTTTATTAATATAGGTATAGTCAATAGTCATATCTCGACTTACGCTACCCGGACTTAGGGTCAATTCACACCAAAGGCGCGGCAAAGCGCAGCGAAGCGGAGCGCATTTTCAGTGTCATATAAATTTAAACTTTATTTTCATTACTGTAGTACTTATTATCGAATTCTCGCGACTTTCGCGCGGATTCCAGCGAATCCTCGCTCAGTCGCGGGAATCCGCGCGACTCGTTCCAGTTTCTCATGCGATAATAAGTATTATAGTAATTATTATAAAGTTGAAATTCATATGACACATAAACTGCGCTTCGTTTCGCTGCGCTTCGCCGCGCTTTTGGTGTGAATTGACCCTTACGTGAACCCGGTGTTACGCGGTTTTTAAATGTCACTTGTTTAACTAGTCAAATTAAGTACATATTACCCCCGGGTACGCTCCGTCAAGTACCTGGGCGTCACTCTAGATAGTCGTTTTAACTTTAAGCCGCACGTTAATCGCGTGCGCAAAAAAGCCCTTTATGTGTTACACAAGTTGTATCACCTAATCAATGCTAGAAGTAAAATGTCGCTTAGAAATAAGCGTACATTATACGTCACATGCATTCGACCGATTTTCTCATATTGCTGTCCCGTGTTCGCACACGCCAGCCATAGGACTCTCTACCCTTTGCAAGTAGTGCAAAATAGGTTCTTACGTATGGCCACGGGTGCCCCGTGGTATGTTCGTAATATCGATCTTCATAAAGATCTAGAGCTCCCCTCTGTCAGCGGGCACTTCAAAGTGCTCACTAAATCTCATTTCGATAGGGCCAGCTCCCACCCCAACCCCCTTGTCACAAAAGCAGCGGTATACAATGCCGATTGCGTGACTAATGTCCAGTCACGTTCTGGCTGACGCTGACGACATTATCACTACAACTGTTACACGAGTCATGTAGACACGTAAACAAAACAGACACTCAGCCGCGAGGCAGGTACACTACACCCCGTCCGGGGGAGTCCGGACGCGGACACAGTTCCGACCACAACTTCACCCCGACAGACAACAGCACACACGTTCAGCTCCGGTAAGCCAGAACGACGATGTTAGTTTAGACTCAGGGAACAATGGCAGTGCCCTTTTACAGAGCTCAAATCAAACCGCCGAACCGGTTAGGTTAGACACGACACCCGCGCGCGAGTCGTACCACCCGCCAGTGGTGGAAGGGGGGTCCGGGCCCCCCAGTCAAGATAGCTCATAGAGCTCTTCAAGCTCATGAACCGTGTCGGCCACTTTTTAGCTGCCACTCGCGAGCTGCTCCCCTCCGTTAAAGGTGGGGAGCTGAGGACACCCGCTGTCCTCGGCCATGATAATAATAGTTTACCTATTAATTCGCAATAAGTCCGGTTTGCCTTCTCCCATTCGTCTGGGAAAGAAGGGGGGGTCTGTCCCCCTATCGACCATAAACAGAGGCTCGAGTTGTTATCACTCGCCTCTCATAGCGATGAAGCTGCCCTAGACATTTTGCCTGCTTTAGCGTATTGTCTATCTAAAAAAAAAAAAAAAAGTACATATTATTTAGAATTTTTGAGCTTTCTTCGCCTAAATAACTATTAGTCTTCTATAATCAAAGATTACCATAAAATACTCGATCTCAACTGAAAAGTTAACATTATTTTGTACATTTGTACCCCGACTTACGCGAATTATGCGGTTATAACTCGGTCCCACCCAGTACCTACCTACCGCGTAACTTCGGGGTATTACTGTAGGTACTGTACTATGTATAAGAAGGTATATTTACTAAAATAATTCCATTTCAAAATAAATAGATAAATCTACCAGCAAGAGGTGTCATACCGTGCACAGATACATTAATTTGCATCTGAAGCGGACAAACGACGAAGTTGGTCTACCCAATCCTACTCTACTTCCCACCCACCACCCATAGCAATCGGATGAAGCAGTTCTAGACCCCGATTGAGCTTCCCTTCGCCTCCACAGCATAACTTGCGATCAATCAAACACCGCAACATGCGTGTCTAGAGCGCATAGCATCGCGATCTCACTGTTCCTAAATGTTTGAGATATTATGTCTGTAAGCAATGTGTAGATGTCGGAGTCGGATTGTATAAACCGCCGTATTACATTACGGCTAGCCATTTAGAAAAACAGGGCCGTTTTGTAATACGGCTAGGTCAAACTCCGCCAGAAAGTGTTCGCCGTATTTTTTTCACAAATTACCTGAAATAGAGTAGTCGTGAGTGTGGGAGGCTTAAGGGTGTTAATAGCCAAAGTGTGATTTTTAGAATCATACTTGGATGGGTTAGGTTATGTTAGACTATGTTGGATTGGCACAATGAGGCTAAACGTGAGTCGCCATATTGTAGAACGTTTCTCAACGACAATCCGGCTAATCGTTGACACACACTTGACACACTGCATTACAAAACGGCCCTGTTTTTCTAAATGGCTAGCCGTAATGTAATACGACGGTTTATACAATCCGACTGCGACATAGACACAACTTGTCCAAAGTATGTCATGTAGATGTTTCCACGGGTGACACCGCGGGGCGCCGCTAGTATTTCTATAAAAATCGCCATATGATTGAACGTAACTGTTACCGACGTAAACGATTTAATCTTATATGAGCAGTTAATCATTTCCGGCGTGGAATGATAACCCTATCGGTTGGCGAATGTTATTTCACTACTGACTGACTCCTATTAGATATATCTCGCAAATCTTTATTTAATTAACAAGATACGGTACTTAGCTCTATTAGCATTTGCATGTGAACTTATAAAATTAAATTTTATGCAATATTGCAGGCATGGGAGGATTAAGAGCATAAAACTTGCATCATTATTACTATCCCAAATTATTTAAAATGCATAAGCTATGTCTATACTTATATACTAATATATTAACAGATTTTTTTTTGGTTTTTTTATATCGATAAAGCTCCAAAAATTAAAATAGTAATTTTTTCATTAGAAATCTACATACACAAAAACTATAATATTTTTTAGAATGTGGTACAAAAGAGGATGTGCAAAACTTGTTGATGGAATGTGCACGGAACAGAAGAGAGAGAGAATCTTTTTTTATTAAAATTGAATCTCAACAGGCTATAGGCTTTGCTCAATCCATTAACCTACTTCCTAAATGTGTAAAGAACTTTGCAGTTTAGTGAGACTTTGTGATTTTTCGTAGATACATAGGATAAAAACCCCAAAATTTTCTTGTTGTAGATTAAAAAAAATAAAATATATAACATTTCATAACGATTGAACAATTTTTATTTTTCACGCCTAACGTAGTGCGCACTGGTTGCCTAGTAAGTAGGTACTAATGTAAATACTACTAAACAAGCCGCAAAATGAACAATCGGAGGTTGATATGCGCTCGGCAAATCCTGGGGCCACCAGCCACCTAGACGCTTTTTATGGTGATGGGACCTGATTTTATGTTGTGAAAGCGAAGACAAGCCTAATACAGCATCTTCAAGTCGACGAGCACTATTGAGATGCGATGAGAGCGATGAAAGCGATGAGACGAGCTTTGTGGTCGAAAGAGTGACCGACTCCCGACTCTCCCCCAGGTGGAAAAGATGCATCCCCATATTAGAATGTTTATAAAAAATACTTTAGCTATTATTATCATTTCCAGAGAGAATGCAGGGTCCTTCACGTTCCGACTTCATCCGACTCTTTCTGAATGTCGAAATTGTATATATTTTGTGTATATTAATTTATTTCATTAATTATGAATAAATATTCAAATAATAATTTAATAAAATATTCAAAATTCAAAATGTTATTTAATATAATATTATTTATTTATAAATTTTTTATAAAGTTTGGTTGTCTGTTGGCTTACGCAATATGTAATGATGATGATGATGATGATGATGATGATGTAATGTCATATTAATAGGTGAAACTTTTGATAAAAATTCATACTTTTTGAATTGACTTGAATCATTATAACGAAAGTATCTTTATGTTGTATGTAAGTTAGAAAAAATATTTTTTTTGGTAAATTCACATGTATTTGTCTTCTATAATTCAAGAAGTCAAAAATTGTGCCTCTCTATTATTCCATGCACGGAATAGATAAATAAGGTTGGAATGGAAATGTGGGCGGAGCGGACGCGCCGCAAGTATGATTATATAATCATACTTGAAACGAAACACGAATGTAGTGCTTTTAGTCGCTCTTGCAATGTGCTTGTGACAAGAGCTGCGTAAAATTTGTTTAAAATGCCGTTTTGCGCTATTATTATTTGTAAAATTAAAAGCCAGACATCAAGTATTAAGCAGGGAGTTATTTCTTTTCATAGGTAAGTAGAAAACCTTAGTCTAAAGTCTTTTTTTTCAAAAAATGTATTTTATATTACGTAATTACCGATCAAAACAACAATATTGCAAAGAAGTAGAAAAAAATATACATTGTCTGTAAAGTACGCAATCAATCCACGCAACGCCATTGATAGCACGCAGTGTATTGTATAGAGACGATACTTCACGAGTAGACGCATCGCATGGGTTGGGCTTTGTTTTTGGGGAGTCCTTGGCAACGAATAAGAGATGTGACTTATTCGATAAAAAATTCGATTAATTGGATTTTTGTAGGAGTGAATAAATTATATTGACTTATTAATTTAGTACGAATATAATATAATATATTTTTCACATTTTTTTATAGGTACATTTTACTATTTTAGATTTCCAAAGGAACCTAATATTCGAGAGCAATGGATGAATATAACGGGTAGAAATAATTGGTTCTCTACAAAAACAAGTACCATTTGCTCGGAACAATTTAATGAAGGCGATTTTATCATAAAAAAATCTGGTAATAGATATTTAAAACCAGGAACTATTCGTATTATAAAAATTGTACATATTTAACAGACACTCCCGTAAGTTTTTTCAAACTATGGAATATAAATCACATGGTTTCGTTTTCTAAAATTAATTAAATTTAAATTACAACAGATTGATCATTCAAAAGAAACAACTGATTCAAATTTAGCTGCTTCCTCTTCTCGAGAAGATATCTCAATGAATAGACGAACACCAGACGTAAATATCTCAATTTTAAATAAATAAACATTCACATTATAAATCAATAAATTTTAGTATAGTGATAACATCTTGTTTTGTTATAGAAATAATTAATAATAATAATAATATTTGTGGACTTTACACACCACGTTACTCTAGCCCCGTGCTAAGTAACGTAAGGACTTGTGTTACGGGTACTAGACAACGGAAATATATTTAATATGTTTTATAAATTTAAGAAATTTTATATATTTAAGATTTTTATTATAGAAATACATATAATACATAGATAAACATCCATGACCAAGGCGGGATTCGAACCCGCGACCCCTGGCGCTACACGCTCAGCTTATCCGAGGCCTGTACCACTGCGCCAGCCTGGTCATCAAATTCTAACTCATCGTCACCTAGGAAAAGGAAACTTAAAAATATTATTAATAATAAAGAATACATTATCAAGAGGCAAAGTTACAGATTAAGAGAATACAAGCACAAAATAGAAGGCTGAAGAAAAAATTAATAAAATTGAAGTTATCTTAGATAGTATTCGAGAAAAGTTTTGTATTAAAAATGAAGATAATATGTCTATTCGCTATTAAGTAATGAAATAAATACTGACCACAGATTTCTTTAAGCAAAAGATAAGTGTGGACTATTATACCGCTCAAAAGATTTAATACAAATTTGCAAAACTTCAGAAGCAGTCATCAAGATTTACACTGATAGTCTCCGACAAATTAACAAAAATATGTTGACATCAAAAATCTTACGCAATTTTGTCGGGTCTCAATTATTCAGCAATATTAGTTATCATGAGATTGGATTGTATCCTACAGCTAGCCATGTAAGAGATGTAACAGACTATTATAGAAAAATATATGAATGTAAGATTGCACTTTATTTTGAAAAATTCTAATTTACAAGAAAGTAAACGGATGTTACCTAATAAATACATTTTATTTCGGGGAAAATAATTGAATAAATAGCACTTAAAATATTTAATATACCTACTTTATATAAATAATATACAATTATATACAGTTAAATCTTTTTTTAGGGTTCCGTATCTCAAAGAGAAAAAACGGAACCCTTATAGGATCGCTTTGTTGTCCGTCTGTCTGTACGTCTGTCAAGACCTTTTTCTCTAAAACGCGTGAAGGGATTAAGCTGAATTTTTTGTCAAATACGAAGGTCAGTTACGTCTTGATGCCTTGAAAAAATCACACTTCTAAGTTAACGAAATAAAAAGTTATAGCCAATTATGCACAAATTTTGTATGAAAACGTACTTTGTCGAAAACCTAAAATAATCGGGTACTTCCCGTTGACCTGGAGTTGTAAAATTTGGCAAGAAGTAAGAACTTATAGCACATAATATATAGGAATAAATCTGAAAACTAGTAAATTATATGTAGATCATTGGAAAAATCATTATCAACTTATAAGTTATAACTAATTCGCCTGAAAAATTCGTGCCGCAACCGTCTAATACCCGATTATTTTGTCAAATGCACGTCATTTATAAAAATAGCTCTAGTATGTGAACCAATAGTAACTTAGAGTTCTAAGTGATTTCTGCATATATGTGCTAAATGCACGTACGTATTGTATTGCGTTAGTAGTAAAAATAAAGAGTGGGGAGACAAACGGCGACACTGGTTTTCACACAATTCAAGCATGATTTCCTTTCCAACCTCTTTTATCTATTCCGTGGTTCCATGCGTTTGTTTGCATGCAGGTCGTGCATCGCAATGAGTCGTTCTTTTTTATGTTTGCAACTGGCGTTCATCAATTTATATGAAAGAAAGAATGAAGGAAAATATTCTTTATTGTGCACATAAACAAACATAGACAAATAAGTATTGGTAAAAAATTCCATACAATGTTCATAATATGTTCCTGTACAGAAAAGGCGGTCTTATTGCTTTAAAGCAATTTCTTCCAGACAACCTTTAGATGATGATAATCTCATGTCAAAATTAATATTTTACAAGTTGGCAATCTTCATATTTTATATAAAAGAAGAGGAACACTGAACTGTCACTCTGACAGTAGTCTACGCTCAACTAAAATAAACTATACAAAACAAAGTTTACTTTTTCTTCATAATACAATAAAAACTTTAATACATAATTACTAAGAATACAGTTTTCTATAATTGTGAAAGATGTCTAGTAAACCAAATTCAAAACGTACAATATATGTTGGAGGTTTAGCTGAGGAAGTTGACGAAAAAGTATTGAATGCGGCGTTTGTTCCATTCGGTGATCTTGTGGATGTACAGATTCCTTTGGACTATGAAACAGAGAAACACAGAGGTTTCGCGTTTATTGAGTTTGAGAACGCTGAAGACGCAGCAGCCGCTATAGACAATATGGTTTGTATAATTTGTTATTGTTGATATAACCTATAACTTATAAAACAAATGTAACATTAACTATACATTATAAAACAAATATTACATTAACTATAATTTATTAAATTATAACTCTCATTTTATAATTGAATTCCTAGCCTGAGTGGGAATGATGGTGTTTACAAAAAGGTCGTTTAAAATTGTTAAAATTTCTCTTAACGTAAAAAAGCATTTTCTTGGGTCCAGGATTGATGCAAGTGGCCGTATGTGGTATTTATAGAAAGGGTAGAAAGAATATATTTATAAAAATAATTATGATGATGATTATACACATTCCCTTGGATTTAAGTGAGCCTAGGCTTTTGTATTACTCCAGCTTGTAAAAAAGTATATAAACATAGGTTTACGTAATAGGGCCTGGATGAAGAAATAAGCAACACATTGCATACTTTTTCGTTGTGCGAACATCTACGGGTTTTGGTTAGACCTGAGTAATATCTTTTTAACTTTATTTGATCCTCAAGTTTTAAGTTGATTTTTATAATATTTGCTAAAAATGTATTACAGAATGACTCAGAATTATTTGGTAGAACTATAAGAGTAAATATAGCAGCACCACAGAGAATAAAAGAAGGTTCTACACGTCCAGTGTGGTCAGAGGACAGTTGGCTACAAAAACATGCCGGGGAAACCTTGGCTGTAAATAAAGATGGAGAAGAGAACACAGAGGAAAAGACAGAAGCTAGTAGTGTAAGTATTATAGTATACATATGTTATACAAGTACAGAACTTGGAGGAAAGTAGCATGTTGCAACAGGGATGGCGGGCTTGAATCCCCCTCTATGCTGTAGAGGTTTATCTATGTAATAAACATATTTCTATAATAAAAATCTTAACTATATAAAATATATTAAATATTTAAAATATATAGAATATATTTCTGTTGTCTAGTACCTGTAACACAAGGTCTTACTGTACTTACCACTGTGCTAGACTAACATAGTGTGTAACAAATCTACATATAAAAGAAATATAATGCACAGTTGCTATCTGTGAACTTATATGAACCCTTAGTTTTACCTATTTAAAAAATGTCTTACTCATATGATTATGTATCATATCAGTAGTACATTTTTTAAAAAAAAAGTAGATGGCGCTTTGTACCAAGTAACATTATCTCCGTGTATTTTATCTTATAAAAATTCTAAAAGTGTTGCTTATGTAACGAAAAGTTCATAAACGTGTTAAATAAGTGGCAGATTATTAGTACTATTGTTATCTAGTTGAACAGTGTTAATACAAAACCAATATCTTCAAATTAAACAGTGGACTAATTTC
>LUGF01026696.1:583423-594678 GCA_001625245.1 Calycopis cecrops | reverse complement strand
TTTGTAATTGGACGTCAGATTTGAGATTGTAAGTGTCTATATTCTATCTATTGTGTAATGTGTAATCTGTTGTCTGTTAATGTACCTTTTAAATAAAATAAAATAAATAAAATAAAATAAAATAAAAATAAAACATTTAAAATTTTATTTCAACTCAATATTTATATTGCTTCTTTATATTTACAGGTAACACCTGCAAAGCCAACGGAGAAGCGAAATCCACAAGTATATTTCGATATCAGTGTCGGTAAACAAGAAATTGGGAGAGTAATCATGATGCTTAGATCAGACATAGTGCCGAAGACAGCAGAGAACTTTAGGGTTCTGTGTACTCATGAAAAAGGTTTTGGCTATCAAGGCAGCAGTTTTCACAGAATTATACCAGATTTTGTATCCTTTTAAAACATTCAATAGTATTTAATGCCATACTAAACTGTGTGAATTCATCTCATTTATAAAATGTAGACTAGAGGTAAGCAATAAGCAATATAAACATAAGAGATTTTTCCAATTCTAAGTACAATGTCTTTTTTTTGATTGATTGTGATACATAACTGTTTCAATGGTGTAGAAGAATGGGAGAATAGAGTGCTATATGTCGCATGATAAACTTGTGCACCACAATACCCAACATGGCTGAACTCAATTGAACTCTCGAAAGCCACCTAGTAAGATATCAGACTGGGAACACTTCATTTTAGATATAAAAGTAAGAAAAGACATTAAAACTGTAGAGTTAGCAAGCACATTTTCAGTATCATGAAATCCTAGTTTTGATATAACTCTTTATATTCATGATTTACACATGGTCAAGTTTCTGGTCTAGGTACGTAAAATATAGTGAGTAGTATAACCCTTAATGATAATATCAGATGTGTCAAGGAGGAGATTTTACTAATAACAATGGAACAGGAGGCAAATCGATATACGGGAGGAAATTCGAAGATGAGAACTTTATTTTAAAGCACACGGGACCGGGAATACTGAGTATGGCGAATTCGGGACCAAACACAAACGGATCACAATTCTTCTTATGTATAGCAAAGTGAGTTATAGTTTATAATATGTTGTTTTAGTAACATAACTGTTGAGGCAATGCACCAGTGGCTTTACAAGACGACGCGCTTTGCTTCATCGCATTTGGCGACACCAGAAATTACTGATATCGTACACATGGAAGTTGTGCTGTCTTTTAGACTGTATATTATGCTGTCATTTTACCTGTTGGTGGCCCAATGTAAGATGTGGAGCAGTGGCATTGCGCACGCATAGTGATATCGTCCTTTTCTGCAGGTACTAATGGTGATGTTCTTTGGATACCACCAAGTCAAGTCAAGTCAGACTTCGGATGTCAGACGTTGTAAGCTCTAGTCTAATCTAGCTACGCCACTGTGGTATTGAAAGAAGAGAACGCATCTGCACAATCTCTAATTTTGAATCTGTTAAGAGACAAAAGATGTAAAGAATGCCCTCTTTGCCTTAAAAAATGAGTGAATTTTTTACACGCTTTTTGTGGCAGCAAAATATGAATTTAGTTGCGAATCGCAGCGATCGATTAGTCGAAGCCATTCGATGTTTACGGCTGCCCATAGACACTAGAAAGCTGCATAGTAATTATACAGATGTGTTGCTATAATGGGCCATCAGAAACTCACAAACCGCACGAAAATCGACAACATAGTTGTCAGTATATATTATGTGTACGAAACCTCCTCTGCCAAATTCGGCTTCAATACATCATGTCACTCTTGTTAATCTGTACTGAATTTCCTTTTACAGAACGGACTGGTTAGATGGCAAGCACGTCGTATTTGGTCATGTCATATCTGGTCTGGACGTACTGAAGAAGATGGAGAAGTACGGCAACAAAAGTGGAACAACATCGGCCAAAGTGATCATAAGTAATTGCGGTGAATTACAATGACAGTAGACAAAATGAGTTTTATTTTCTACACCTTGGTATCATATTAAAATACAGCCAAATCTTCTCGTGTAAAGTGACTAGCGAAGGACATTTTTGCTGCTGTTCTCCTTCTCTTTAATGGGCTACCAAAAAATCACCAGCCACATGAAACGCGTCCAGGATAGCAATCAATTTGCCGCAAAATTATGGTAGTGTAAAGTACTTTTCCAGTCCTGCAGTGCAATGCACAATTACTTCTTTCGATTTACTTTATGTTATCCTATAACTTATAAAACAAATATAACATTAACTATAACATAAAATACTCACTATAACTCTCATTTTGCAACTGAATGATAATTCTTCGCTTGTGTGTGAATGATAGTGTTTATTTATTTATTTATCTAGGAATGTACTTACTTGGAAAAATAAACATAAAAACATTTAGTTATAGAAATTTAATTAATAAAATTTAAGGACCTGCTTATCCCATTATGGAATTTCTACCAGCAGTCCTGCTACAGGAAAATGCAGATATATTGCAATATTAATGTGTACATTTAATAGAGTAACAATAATAATAACATATTATACATGTATATTTATAAATAAATACTAGCTGCGCCCCGCGGTTTCACCCGCGTAACTTCCGATCCCGTGGTAATATCGGGATGAAAAATAGATGTAGGACGATTCTCAGATCTACTCAATATGCTCACAAAATTTCATGAGAATCGGTCAAGCCCTTTCGGAGGAGTATGGCAACGAAAACTGTGACACGAGAATTTTATATATTAGATAGACAGTATGTACCTATATACTTAAAAACACCTATAAATAAGTATACTATGAAATACATAATTATATACCTAATTTAGACAGAAGTTACGTATCTAGATTTAATTATTTAATTTATGCATATGGGGATTAACGCGAAACATACCGTTATTTCTCCTGACGTTTCGACCGGGTTGCACCGACCGTGGTCACAGGATGACTGTATGTTTCGCGATAATCCCCGTATGCATAAATTAAATAATCATGCAACGCGAAAGTTTAAAAGTATTAATAGATTTAATTAATATAAAATATTCTTATTGATTTGAAATGGTAGGGAATTCCAAAGTCTAACAGAATGTACAGTAAAGGAGTAAGAGAAAAATTATTTTCGATGGACAGGCAAGTAAAGAATTGTACGTTTTAGAGGTCTACAATAAGAGCCATTTAAATGAGATAAGGAAAAGCGCTCACGGAGATAAGAAGGAGAACAAGGATGAAAAAGAGTAATAAACAGGAAGCACAGAATTCGGTATTTTTTTCGATGGCGGATGGGAAGCCATTGTAATTTTTTACGAAAAGCAGTAACGTGGTCGTATTTTTTTAAGCCAAAGATGAATTGCAATTTTTTTAATTTTGTAGTCGCTCGAGTTTGTTACAGATTAACTAAGTGGCGTCTGGATAACAGATGTCAGCATAATCTATGGTTGGTTGAATGAGAGACGGCGCGAGTGAAATTTTTGTTGGTAGAGGAAGAAAGCTCTATAGAGTTTTGAGGGAATGGAAAGAGTAGTGAACCTTTCTGCTGATTCCACTAACGTAGCTGTTCCAGGAAAGATTGGAATCTTTCCACGGAACACCTAGATTTTTGGCTGAATCAGAAAGGGCGATGGTAGTACCATCTAAGGACTAAGATAATAGGTGGTAGTGGTGTAATATCGAGTCGACTACGCATACATGAGCTGCCTATAATCAACGCCTTTGTTTTAAGTGGATTAACAGTGATACCAAAAGTCTAGGCCCAATCAACAATTGATAAGGAAACCATCAAAGGCAATGAAATATTTCTATGTTCATGATAGGAACGGATATGGAGAAATTTTTGTATAATACCTAGCTTGAATTTGTTGCAATCTATGATTAAGTAGTACTTTTGCAGGCATCCATTAAAGACTGGTGCCACACTGCAAGCATGCATGCAGTTGAATTAGGCCGGCACGACCGGGGAGGTATCTCTCGCTTACACGAAACCGGCGTTAAGTGACAGCTGTACTGGCGCGTTTTGTGGGGTGTGTAAGTAGCCGGTGGCCTATGGAGGAAGAAGGAGGAAGGGGACAAAGCATTTGTATAGCCTCTATGTGGATGAATATGGATATCGGTAGTCATGAAAATGGCTCCGGATTCTTCCTTTATCCCCTAATGCTATAAAAAAAGTCATATTCACTTGTTTCCGTCTAAATCCAATTTTTGTTTTAAAGTTCTAGGACATGCGTGTACTTTAGATGATAGAGAGAGAGAGAAAGAAAACGTGCGCGCGCATTTCTCTTTCTTACTCCTACAGTAATATAAATCACTCTCTTTTTGTGTTCACTAACATAAATACCCCTCTCAACTTCAGTTCGCCTCGCCGGTCACACTTCTCGTAACGTTCTCGTCATGCATTCATGACCTTACTCCCAAGTCAAACATGCGTAAAGAAGTTTTACTTCAAAAAAAAAATAATACACTAGATGCAGTTAAATTTAATTATAAAATATCAAATAGCCCGTTATTGTTAATCTCATAACATGTTGAAAGCCAGAATCATCTTAATATTATCATTGTTAGAGAGACGCTCGCAATAAATATATGATGCACAATCAAGTGGCTAACAAGCACGTAATGTGTATTGTGCCTACGATATCGCTTCTGGTTGGTTAATCTATGACGCGAGGTTTTTGTCAATCATAATAATATATCCAAATTTATTTATAAATAAGAAATAAAATCATGAAAATATATTTATTATACGATGGTTATGTGTAGTATGAAGTGCCTACACTCTTATTTATCTTGACTCCAAGATAAATAAGAGTGTAGGCACTTCGTAGTTTTTTCACTTTATTTAGGTACTTATACACAAATAGGCATTTTCAAATTACCTACTGTTGTCACAAAATTACACGTTTTGTCTAGCTCGCTGCTATTTGAATCACTCTCCGACAATAATTGTGTTAGTACGGCGTAGACCATCGAAAGTTTTTTATTTCGATGGCGTAGACAGAGGAAACTATTTATCGGTGACAATTTGCGCAAGGCAATGCCACGTAGACAGAGGAAATCTGTCTATTAAACGCAATGCCATATCTGCTTCTTTTATATTAAATGTAACATCATTGGTTTTTTCAATGACACTTTAAAAACATTTTTATAAAAATTAAATTTAAAAATAAAAAAAAATATTTGAACTCAATCTTTAAATTGTAGCTTTAAATTTGAAGGACTACTTCCTTAACGTACCTGCAAAGCCAATGGAGAAGCGAAATCCACAAGTATTTTTCGATATCAGTGTCGGCAAAAAAGAAATTGGCAGACTTATCATGATACTTCGATCAGACATAGTGCCGAAGACAGCAGAGAACTTTAGGGTTCTGTGTACGCATGAAAAAGGTTTTGGCTATCGAGGCAGCAGTTTTCACAGAATTATACCAAATTTTGTATCCTTTTAAAACATTCCAAGAGTAGGTATTTAATGCCATGCTAAACGTGTAAATTCATCTCATTTATAAAATGTTTTGTTAGACTAGAGGTAAGTGTGTTAAGGTACAGACCTTGAGGCCTCGCCCTCGGGTTTGATCTTATAAGAAATTAAGAAATTTGAAAAGGCCAGACTTCTCAATCAATCAAACAATCAATATACTTTTTTTTGTGCACATATAAACATTTTACAGACAAAACATTAAAATAAGTTCAACAAACGCACACAAAGGCGGCCTTATTACTTATCATTTTCTTCCAGGCAACCTTAATTAGAGGAAAAAGACTTTAGCTATCAGGCTTTAGATATATTCACACACATACCTACAATAGATATCTATATATACTACTAATACTATATGCAACACAATAAACTCAATAATACTAATAAATATATGATATGTGTTAGATGAGTTTTTAAATATGACTTAATTAGAACGGTTTTTTTGTTTTTTCTTCTCCCCCTTGCACGCCACGTCGGTGGTCCTAATCCACACCGACATCTACTAATTCAGAGGGACGGATGGAAGACGGCTTGGCTGGTTCCATCCACAGGGCGATGAACTATCAAACGGCCGCATACGACAGGGAGGACGACAACCACACACCGCATCTCCTCTTCCTCTGCGGCCCCACCACCAACGCATCTGACGATGCGGCCCCGTTCGGTCGCGGGAGACAGGGTGCACGGCAACGACATACCGAGATACCTCTTCTTTCGCGACCTCTCCACTATGAACGCATCCAGAGCGGGGCCTGCGGAAGCCCGCTAAGCCCACTCGAATCGTCCCCTCCTAGGTCCCTCTTGGCTTGTGGCCCAAGCCACGGTTAATATGCCCCATCACCAAGACAAGGCCAACACCCTGGCACAATCATGCCCAGTTTACCCTAATGTTAAATACAAAACAGACATTAAGATATGTCTTTATGATATGACTCTGGTCACACAGGTACTACTGTTTACTTAAAAGAAGTGCAACCACTAAGCATGTATAGACTTAAAAAAGATACTCAAAGTAAATTATTTTATTATTATTATTTAAAATATAACAAATCTTAAATCAAATGTTGCTGCTTAAAATGTAAAGGGTAGTATAATCCTTAATGATAATATGAGATGTGTCAAGGAGGAGATTTTTTGAATAACGATGGAACAGGAGGCAAGTCGATCTACGGGAGGAAATTTGAAGATGAGAACTTTTTTCTGAAGCACACCGGACCGGGAATACTGAGTATGGCGAATTCGGGACCAGACACAAATGGATCACAATTCTTCTTGTGTACAGCAAAGTGAGTTTTAGCTTATAATATGTTGTTTTAGTTGCATAGCTGTTGCGGCATCGCACCAGTGGCTTTACAAGACGACATGCTTTCCTTCATCGCATGGTGACGCCAGAAATTGCTGATATCGTACACATGGGAAGCTGTGCTGTCTCTTTTAGACTGGATAGCTAAGTATGCTGCCACTTTACCTGTTGTTTGTAAGTCTTGGTGGCCCAATGGAAGATGTGAAGCTGTGGCGTAGCATGCGAGAAATCGTATCGTCGTCACTAAAGACGGTGGAGTTTTTTGGATACCTCCAAAGTCAAGTCAAAAAGAACAGCATCTGCTCAATCGTAAAAAAAGTTGTAAGAGGTAGTGCCACGCTGCATGCTTGTATGCAGACGAATTGGGCCGGCACGACCGGGGAGGTACCTCTCGCACACGAGACAGGCGTAAAGTGACAGCCGTGCTGTCGCGTTTCGTCCGGTGTGAGCCCATGGAGGTGGGAGAAGAAAGGAGGGCAGCGCATCTATATGGTCTCTATGCGGATGTCTATGGGTGCTGCGACGGCTTCAATACATCATATCACACTCTTATTAACCTATATTAAATTTCTTTTTCAGAACGGAATGGTTAGATGGGAAGCACGTCGTATTTGGCCGTGTCATATCTGGCCTGGACGTACTGAAGAAGATGCAGACATACGGCCACCAAAGTGGAACAACATTGGCCAACGTGATCATAAGTAATTGTGGTGAATTACATGGACAGTAGCTGAAATGAGTTTTATATTATGCACCCTGTTGCACATACGAGCTGCGAAATCATCTGATGGAAAGTGACTAACGAAGCATATATTTCATAGGTAAAGAAGGCGAAAGTTAGTTATGCAGTCATGTGACCCTCCTTCCCATCAATGGGCCACCGGAAACTCACTAGCCGCATGAAACGCGACAGTATAGTTATCACTTTGCGCCAGTATCATGGGAGCGAGAAGTACTTTTCCAGTCCTGCAGGGCCAATTTGGCTATAATGCACAGTTACCTTTTGTAAGAGGTAGTGCCACGCTGTATGCTTGCATGCAGCCGATTTGGGCCGGCACGACCGGGGAGGTACCTCTCGCTTACACGAGACCGGCGTGAAGTGACAGCTGTGCTGTCGCGTTTCGTGCGGTGTGTACGTAGCCGGTGGCCCATGGAGGTGGGAGGAGAAAGGGGGGCAGCGCATCTGTATAGTCTCTATGACAGATGTCTATGGGCGTCGGTAGTCATGAAAATGGCTACAACTGCTCGTTCGCCCCCCTATACCATACCTAAAATAAAAAATAAAAAAAAAACCTCTTACCTCATGGTCACTAGAAGGCCTGACAAGCTTTGCCTTTGTCTCTATTTCGGCCCTTTACGATCTTTGTCATGTCTGTGCCAACAGAATTAAAAACAAGCTTCACTATGAACAGTATATTTATAGATATACAAAACTAATGCTAATTGCATACATTATCGAGATTTTGCGACTTAGGTTTGTGTTATTTACATACATATTTATTTTTCTATATAACATTTTAATATTGGTGAAGAATATTGGTGAGAAAAAAAACGGTTACTCATTTTCTAGTTTGCTATTGGCATGCCTGATTACAGGAGGTTTTCTTTGAATATATAAAAATATAAAATGAGTACAAACATGAAAATGAATTAATAATAAAAATACTATAGGTGTCCAATACAAAAATGTATTGTTGCATTCTTTTCTTACATACATTCGTAATATTTTAAGACATTTTAATATGCTATGCCTAGATCTTATTCTAACAACGACACTATTCTCAAAGACAGCTTCTGACAAGAAACTCCCTTCAATACATAGTTTTTACATAAGTTCTAAATTGTAACGATTTATTACGACTATAGTATTATACCTCTCGACAGGTAGACGCTCTAACTTCTACGCCTTGTATCGAAGCAAGATATACTCTTTTTAATATAAAAGCTGATCACCTGGCTTTCCAATTTGTTAGCATATTCCTAAATTTTAGACGCAATATTTAAACGTACCTATGTATATGCTACGATATGGGCGATTTTCATCCTCTATTTTTGTGTCAATTCGGCAAAAATCGTATGGCCTCGATCCGATTCGAAAATCGCCCAATCGCATGCCAGCAGTTTTGGTATTTGAAAATATCGGATTGGCGCATTCCTAATCCCCTAACATGATATATTGTTGTGTGTTGTACAACATATTGCAAAACAACCATGACTAAGCCAATTATGCTAATCACACTGGATTTTATTGCCCAACTTGTCAATATAATTCATGCCGAATGAAAAGCAATATCGAATGTACGATACGTATTATATAAAAGGAACTGATGTCAGTCAGGAGGTAGTTATTATTAAAGAAATATCTTCTTGTTTGATTTTATTTGTGTTTTCTTGTTTGTTCCTTTCTAGACGCAACAATCCTAATTTTCCAAATACAACATTTTAGTCCTCGACGTGGCAACAATTTTGTATAAACCAGATATGCATATAATAAATCAGTTTTGTGACGTTTGCCACACTTTTGAGATATTAGTTTCGTCACTGGCACTCCTTTCAAAGGATCTTCGCTATCTTCCTGAGAGACACTTTGTGGCATTAGTAGGGTCCCAGTGCTCAAAGTTGTCCATCCTTTGCATTATCTCCGGCCCAGGCGGTATCGTCAGCGGCTGGACTTGACACATTCCGTACAAGATGTAGTCTTCCCGAAGCACGCCCTGTCTGACCAGAGTCTTCAGAACTATGTTGACATGGTCAAACTGCAGTTGATCGGGAATGTCGTGCACATAATTGCCCAAAAACATGATCGTCATACTCCTCCGGTTCCAACCTCTCGTCATGGCTGGGACGAGGCTGGGTCCTCTCCCTTCAAAGACCAGCCCCTTTCCCCCCACTAGAAAGTTGGGTCCAATATCTCCGAGGTCCAGTCTAAGATGGTTCTGTTGTATCATCAGCACGATCTTCGTGCAGTTGAACCTCTCGTCGCAAGGGTCTGTGACCGCGTGGCCTATGATGACGTACGGCAGCGGCAGCTCGTAGAACTCCTCGAAGTACGCCGGCATGGCCTGCCACTCCGCCCGCCTGAAGTACCAATCGGCTTGTAAATCTGGAATCGCAAAAGTTCCGTATGAAATTGGATGTTGTGGGTACCTAATTGCCCATATGGTGCTAGCCTTCGGAAAACAAATTTGGTAAGAGGTAGTGCCTTGCATGCAGTCGAATTGGGCCGGCACGACCGGGCAGGTACCTCTCGCTTACACGAGACTGGCGTAAACTGACAGCTGTGCTGTCGCGTTTCGTGCGGTGTGTAAGTAGCCGGTGGCCCATGGAGGTGGGAGGAGAAAGGAGGGCAGCGCATCTGTATAGCCTCTATGCGGATGTTTGTGGGCGTCGGTAGTCATGAAAATGGCTCCGGCTGCTCGTGCCCTACAAAATATTAAAAAAAAATCATCGATAAAAAGAGATGAAAATTCATAATATCAATATCTCTGTGGGGGCGCAGTTATATTCTGCAATATATTCAACATTTTCCTAACGGTGTTGGTACAAACGATTGCTTGTTTGTCCCCTTATATTGTGACTGTCCCCTCATACCTTGTCGCCACAGCGGTGAAGGTCAGTTTTGCTAGCGCGGATAAGTACCTAATTGGTTACTACTGATGTCAACGGAAATGACTTGTTATATTTTTTTTTAGTATAGGGGGGAAACGAGCAGTCAGAGGTATTATGCATGACTACCGACGCCCATAGACATCCGCATGCAAGTTATACAAATGCGTTGCCCTCCTTCTTCCTCTACCCTCCACGGGCCACTGAAATTAGTGCCAGACTCAGAAACTAATATCTCAAACGGGTTGCCATATCATAGAACTGCATTAGAGGCGAAGGTGCCTATGTCATCCGGCTTCTGGCAAACCACACGATAGCCAGGATTTCACGCTTGTGTTACGAGAGCATACATTCCCGGTCGTACCGGCCTGTTACGGCAGCAATTACTACCTGTTTTTTTTTCTTTTTTTTGTTCTCGCAGGGGAATACATTTACGCACTATACCCGGGAGCCTGGGTTGGCTCTGAAACCGGGCCAGTGTCAGGCTCGACGTTTGGTACGCCCCTACCGAAACCCCTGCGGGTGCCTTCAGCCGCTATAAGTGGAGGATCCCGGATCTGCAGGCTACAGGACCCTCCAGCGACAGGCTGGCCTCGGCGAACAGGCCAGACTCTTCCTCAACGGGGACTGCCCGGCATCCTTTTGGCCAGTCCCGATGACGTCGTGCCTTTAGATAGACCGGGTTCCCATTCCGGTCCGACACGAGCACGGAGGTGCTACTGGAGGCGCGCTAAGTAGCGCCTCCTACGCACCTCCGTTCGTATCAATTACTACCTAATGTGATGCAACACGACGGAAGACTATCATTATATTTATTATGGCCTAATTTTATCGGACATGTTACGTGTCGCACACATTAGCCTGATAACGGTGAATATCGGACGTTGTCTGATAACAGTTTGTTATTTATTGCAAATTAATAACAG
>LUGF01026696.1:560897-572990 GCA_001625245.1 Calycopis cecrops | reverse complement strand
GATCATGATAAATGCGAAAGTTTATTGATTACAATTAAATATCATGAATTACTTATAATCAAAATAATACATAAATAAAACCGCACTGCACAGCCAGTTTAATAAAGAAAAACAAGGAAAATAAAATTGTATCATATTCAGTAGCAATGTAACAATGTCGCTACGCATTAATCAAGCCCGAACAGTGTGCGGCTGGGCCCTATCTTATCAAACTCAATTAATGTCGAACACGACCTACCTTTAGACCAGACCCACGTAATAGATAATTGGGTGCTGATTAAACAAGCATCAACAACAATATTACATTACGACAATTCTAATTATTTATACAACAATAATAACAATATTAACGACAATTTCACAACAATAATAACAATGCAAACAATCTTCGACAATTTTTTTTGTCAAGATTAGACCAACCGACACGACGTTCGCTTTTTAATAACAACAACACATATATAATTTTTATATTATAGGGGGCAAACGAGCAGGTGATTAGTGACTACCGCCGCCCATAGACATCCGCAAAACTAGGTGTCTTGCAGACGCGTTGCCGATCTTTAAGAAAGAGATATTTTCTGGAATATCTGGATATGATCTTTTCTGGAAGAACCCTAAGGCTGTGTCCCCAGTAGGCAAACTGTTAGTGGCGGACTGAGTTTGGGGCGTATCGGTATAGCACCTACGCCCTTTAAAATTTTTGAAATGGAGTGTCCACAGTTCGCTAGTTTTGCCCTCAATTTACGCTGTTTGTGACTGTCTCAGTTAGTGGCCGATTGCGACGCGACCTACGAAAATTGCTCTGAGTTTGCAGCTAACTCGAATTTCAGTTCGCCACAAATTTGCTGCTCACTCAGTCGACCGCTAACAGTTTGCCTACTGAGGACACAACCTCAGTCGTATCAAGAAATACCGAGGAGGCAGCTGGCTCCATAGAGCTGTTGTACCTACTTAGTAAAAATGGCGTTTTTACCCCACATTATCTTCACGCCATGCCTCAGCTCCCTGACGAAGTAGTTGGTACAGGGCGCCAGATACTACAATCCTTACCTTGCCTTGTTTGCATTTTTTTTTTATGATATAGGAGGGCAAACGAGCAGCCGGAGCCATTTTCATGACTACCGACGCCCACAAACATCCGCATAGAGTCGCTACATATACGCTGTCCTCCTTTCTCCTCCCACCTCCATGGGCCACCGGCTACTTACACACCGCACGAAACGCGACAGCACAGCTGTCACTTTACGCCAGTCTCGTGTAAGCGAGAGGTTCCTCCCCGGTCGTGCTGGCCCAATTCGACTGCATGCAAGCATGCAGTGTGGCACTACCTCTTACTAAAATTATTTCTCTTATTAATATTGCGCAGAGTTTCATACATACAAACTTGATTTCAATTTGACATTTTCAAAAATATATTGAAGTCGCTGATCAATAATACGTATGTAACTGTCGAGTTCTTAGAGCCTTTATTGTCTCTCTCTCTATTATCTCGTAAAAAGTGTTGGATAAACAATGTTTATTGTGAGTTCTCACTAAGAGATAGACATATTATGCCATGGAGGATTTTTTTGTAGACCTTTTTAAGGTGTACAATATTGTAGTTGTAGTATATACATCATTTTGATATACAGGGTTGTAGAGAGCGAGAGGCATTAAATGAAACCACATAATATACTATAAGTGCCTACAGTTAATCCGAAACTATTAAATATAAGTTTCCGACGAGTATACGAAAATACTTTTTTCAAACAAGTTAAATAGCGAAAAATTGTTAACACTCTTCGTAACGGGCGGCTACAGCGAGTACGGGGTGAATGACCAAGGCCGGCCACAGTCGGCGATCAGCTGCGATACATCGTGTACGAAGTGAGAAAAACTTAAAAAAAAATTCTGTGGCTAAACTATTGCTCCGATTGATGTTTGTGGTGTGGCCTGGAAATGTTACACTAAATATGCGGTTTAATTTAATGCCTCTCGCTTGTATGAACCTTGTGTATCTAATAGGGTGCGCAAAAATGTGTTTAGTTACGATATCACATAAGAAACCTCTAAAATTATATAAGTGTTTGGCCACTATAATGCATGGTATAGACGTATAAAAGTCTTGAATCACTTTATCTATAAAAATAGCATCAGAATCCGTTGGTTAGTTTTAAAGATTCATATAGAGACCGACAGACGGATAGCGACTTTGTCCACTATGTAGTGAAGCTTCACTTTCAAGTATGTCTATTTTAGTTGCTAGACGTAATCACCACTTCATTTGAGTATCTGTTACGTATATAATTATGTGATGCAATCGAGCATCAATAATAAACGGAATGCATGCGATCATTTATATGACTTCATGTTTAAATATGTTATATCTTAAGAAGAGGTAGGAATACGCTGCATGCATGCATGTATCCGAATTAGGCCGGCGTGAGCGGGGAGGTACCTCTCGTTCCACGAACTGGCGTAAAGTGACTGCTGTACTGTCGCGTTTCGTGCGATGTGCAAGTAGCTGGTGGCTCATCGAGGGGGGATAAGGAAGGAGGGCAGCTCATCTGTACAATATCTTTGCGGATGTTTATGGGCGTCGGTAGTCATAAAAATGTCATCAACAGTTTGTTTGCCCCTATAAAAAATGTGCAAAATAAAGAAGAAAAAAAATAAAGAAAAATAAAATCTAATGAAATTGTTATCGACAAACAATATTTGAGATTAAAAAAATCATTTACATAAATCCAAAAGTTTCGCTGGCGACTCACTTGTTATTTAACATGGCGCTCCCAGGCGAAATAAAACACTTAAAATAATTAAGATTAATTCAGTGATTATCGTTATCTACAAGTTAGCGCGATATCCCTAGATAGCATTGATAAGGTAATATGTGTACTTAGTTTAGCAAGAGGTAGTGCATTGCATTGCAGCTGAATCGGGCCGGCACCACCGGGGAGGTACCTCTCGCGCACATAATGCCAGCGTAAAGTGACAGCACTCGAGCTGCCCTCGATGTCGGAATCGTGGGATAAACGACCTCAAGTCCCTCCCTCCACGTCCTCCCAGGGTCCAGAAAGGGTAACTGGCACCCACTCCGCATATGCGAGAGATGTATCCCAATATGCGTTTTTTTGAACTTGGAAGCTATTTTTTTAAACAAATCAAAACAATCGCATATTCTGAGAAATGTATAGATAAAGAAAAATTACTACTTAACAGAACTCTAACCACATGAGTAAGTACGTCTCTTTACTCTGTGCTCTAACCACGTAAATTCCAAATCACCTTCGGCGAAAAACTTTATCTCTATATATCAAATTCTCTCTACTCTCTTCTTGTTAGTTACTATACTTCTCCGATGGAACTAGACCGTTTAAAAAAAAATTGTTTGCTTATGAGTTTGCCAGTTTGATGTCTTAACTTCTACGGCAGGACATTTTAAATTATGACGGTACATATAAAAAAAATCTAAGCAGATTAGAGATTATATGATATGTTTGAAAAACGGCCAACATCTATTTTTCATCTCGATATTTACGCAGGTGAAACAGTAAAATGTAAATGTATTAGAATGCTGTTTTATATCTTCTCTTAGGGTCAATTCACACCAAAAGCGCGGCGAAGGGCAGCGAAGAGGAGCGCAGCTTATGTGTCATATGAATTTCAACTTTATAATAATTACAATAATACTTAGTATTGCATGAGAAACTCGAACGAGACGCGCGGATTCCCGCAAATGCTCGAGCAGTCGCTGGAATCCGCGCGAAAGTCGCGAGAATTCGATAATAAGTACTATAGCAATGACAATAGAGTTTAAATTCATATGACACTGAAAGTGCGCTCCGCTTCGCTGCCCTTCGCCGCGCTTTTGGTGTGAATTGACCCTTAGCGTTATATAATAATAATAGGCAATAGCTATTCATATTGTTTAAAACGTAATGATGGAAAATTCTGCGTGAATCACTATTATTCCGCGGTCATACCTATGCCCAAGTTTCCTAACCGCAGATACAAAAAAACAAAGTTTGCGCACCGCGGTCGTTTGACTTGTTGTTTTACTTTACATAGGTATAGAATCACGCTCTACGTCGAGTGACGTCATAGCTGGAGACAAAACATTTGCGCAGTCACGGTAAGGACAACACAGATTTCAATAGATCTGAGAAGAGCGTTAAGGAAAATAATGTCTTTTGTTTAGATAAAATTTATCTGCCCCTCGCACGCTGCGGTATGTACCGAATTGGCACGACCGGGGAGGTACCTCTCGTTTACACGATTCCGACGTAAAGTGACAGCTGGGTGGTCGCGTTTTGTGTGGTGTGTAAGTAGCCACCGGTATAGCCTCTATGCGGATGTCTATGGGCGTCGGTAGTCACGAAAATGGCTCAGACTGCTCGTTCGTCCCCTCATGTTATATAAAAAAAACGCATCCTTTGCCTATACACATATCGACATGCCCGTGTGCGTATATTATAATTACATTGATTGTACACACCAGTAAGAAAACTGGGCACTGAAAGCATTGTTCGAATTTTCACCTTTGTTCTACGGGGACTTGGGTCTTGTGACAGGCCCAAAGAGCTTCAGGGGCCCAGGCTCAAAGAAGCCACGAAAAACACATGTTTTATATTGCTACAGTTTGTATTTAAACGAAAAAATGTGTTACGAATTTGTAATTTACCAAAAATAAAAATAATGGTATGACAAACACTTTTTTGGGTTCTTTGGTACCTACACATTATTTTTTTTAATATTCAATCAACAAGAGAGGCGTTTCCCTCTGCGAAAGGTCCATTCAATGGTCCATTTCTGGGACACACAGTGAGATTTATAAGCCAGAGTGAGGCATTATTTTTGTGTGCATGTGTAATAATGTAGCCAAAACGCATTATATTGTTATAGTTTTTAGCGGATGGCTAATGCGTCCCATACTGAATTTGGCACTTTTATGTTACAATTCATTTATTTATTATTTATACTCCGTTATTTTTATTTACTTTCAAATTTGGCACAAAAATATACCTATATTTGTCTACTAGCTGCGCCCCGCGGTTTCACCCGCGTAAATTTCGAGATCGTGGAAAATCATCCCATGGCGTCCCAAAGGAACATTTTTCGGGACAAATCTATTCTATGTATTAATCCAAGTTACCCTCTATGTGTGGCAAATTTCATGAAAATCGGTTCAGCAGTTTTTGGGTGAAAGTGTAACAAACAAACAAACAAACATATAAACTAACATTTATGATATTAATAAGATCTAGCCCCTGACCCTCCGCAGGTATAACATAAGATGCCTTTTCTTCTTATGTAGTATATACTATTATTATTAGTATTATACTAGTATTGTCGTAACTGCCATACAGCAACTTTAACAAGTCTAGATGGATGCATTTTTATAGCCGAAGTATAAATGAACAAAGGTTAATTAAATTGTCCAATTTTCTAGTTAGGATCGATCAGCCGGGCAACACTAATTAGACACATTTACATGCGTCCCGTGTAGCTTTTTAATTTAGTTTGTTACTTCAAAAGAATTATTCGAACCCATGTCATCGAAAGGTAGTGCTGTGCTAAATTGCAGGATTGCGCCGGCACGAGAGAAGGTAGTTTTTTGTCACATGATGCCGCCATAAAGTTCCTATGCTGTCGCGTTTCGTGCGAATATAAGTCTATGGGTATCGGTCTACATTCAATCATCATCATCAGTAAAAGGTAGCGCCACACTGCACGCTTGCAGGCAGTCGAATTGAGCCGGCACGACCGGGGAGGTACCTCTCGCTTACACGAGACCGGCGTACAGTGACAGCTGTGCTGTCGCGTTTAGTGCGGTGTGTAAGTAGCCGGTGGCTCATGAAGACCATAAAAAAACCTACGACTCCTTTGCCGTTTCAACAATAAAAAAATATATATTTATACAACATTCGTATCTTCAAGTTCAGTTTCCAATCTCTTATAGACATAACCTGTTTGTTCACGAGTCGCTGGCTGGGTTTTTGTTGATGTATTTTACGAGAAATAATGACTTGCGAACTGTGATTTTCCGATCATTTGGTCCATACTTTTTTTAGTACTGACTGCCTACTGACACTTCAGTAGACAGTCAGTACCTAAGAAAAGTAAGCGTCATCAGGAACATACCGTGAAGTTTCGAGTTCGAGTCCGAGTCGGCACTAAAAGTGTAGGATTTTCAATTTATAATAGCAGCTTGGTAGAGCCTGGCGTTACACTCCTTTGGGGAGACGTTAAGAGTCGGTCCTGCGCTTGGTTTATCTCTGATCATGTTGTTTTGCCGTCCCAATGGAGTAGGAGAATGAGAGAAGAGACACTGTAATTGTGTTCGCTATTGAGACTAGCAAACTGCGCAGTTCGAATAGAGGCTGCCGAAATTTGTGGAACCAGTTAATTACAACATTGTTAGTAAATTCCTATTTGTAGAAAATTCATAAAAGTTACTTAGCTTACTTAATCTGTTCTATAGTTTCGGAATTTAACCCGGACAATCATCCTTATACGAGATTTAATATATTACGAGGAAAGGAAATAATATTCAGAAAATAGATTATTGCAAAAACATATCTTACCGTTTGAACGGTATTCGGCGAACCAAATACCAGGAAAACTCGGCAAATATACATTAACTCTAATATATCACACATAACTTATCTCCAAAAGTTTGTTTTTTCAATCAAATATGCAGGGATAATATCAGCTTACAACTTTCCGACATATGCGCGTACAGATGAAATATCTAAGACTCTATGACATACATCCATCCATCTAAATAGAGAACGTTTTAGGAAGAAACGGTTTTATAGCACCTGAACTCTAAAGGTCTTGGGCGAGGGCTGCTGTTTGTAGGTACCCGTACCTGTTCATAAGAGGGGACTAAAGAGGAGGACGTAAACGACATAAGGACCGAGGAACCATACCCTATAGTGAGTGTAGCATGTTGCGAAGGAGTGTGGAGCGAGACAAACCCTCTACCACCAAAGATGCTGAAGGCACTCCCGGTGGTTTAACGTGTGTGGCTCTATCGTGCGCCGTGTGTGGCATAGGACACCGAGGGTTACGACAACTCACGTACCAAAAAATATAAATTGGCGAAGAACTAGATGCGTCTGTTTAAGTATCACTTCAGTTCGCAAATTATAAGTTATAATACTACTAGCTGCGCCCCACAGTTTCACCCGCCTAAATTTCGATCCTGTGGAAAAAAGAAATCATCCCATGGCATCCCATAGGAACATTTTTCCAGGATAAAAACTATCCTATGTGTTAATCCAAGTTATTCTCTATGTGCTTGCCAAATTTCATGAAGTTCGGTTCAGCAGTTTTTGCGTGAACAATTAACAACAAACAAACATACAAACTTTCACATTTAAAATATTAGTAGAATAAGCGATCATTTTTTAACGTGCCGTAGTATCATCATCATAATCAGCCTTTATCAGTTCATTAGACAGGCCCTTCAATTAATTAATTGTCTTGATCATGTGAATTTTGAGCCTTAAAAGCCCGAAGAACGGATCAGAAAACTGCGCTAGAACATTTTTTTTCGCCTCGTTGTTTAGCAACGATGTTATAAAATTTGGAAAAAGCATATACTAATATTATAAAGAGGAAATATTTTTTGTTTATGTATAATATATCAATTTTAAAGATTCTTCGAGCTTTTACTATTATAGAGTTACATTGTCAGAAAGTAACAGCCTAAATTTCATTATGATTGAACAATTCTTATATTTGACAGCCAATGAAGTAAGCACGGGTTGACTTGCATATTATTTTAATAACCGAATACAAGTAAAGTTAACATGGAGAGTGGGAGGAGGAAGAGGGGCAGCTCATCTGTATAGTTCACACGGATGTCTATGGGTGTCGGTAATCAGGAAAACGACTCCGATTGCTCGCTTGTCTCCTTACAAAAAAAAAGATAGGATATATTACAGATAAATGGCAACGTACAAAGAGCTGAGGCCAAAACCTTATCAGCGTGTTTGCTTGGGTTATCGTACATTTACACAAAAGACGTCTGGGCCAGTTCGTAGGCCTGGGCCGTGGCCTCCGACACGACAACAGGTAGTGCCCCACTACATGCACGCTTGTTGGGCCAGCACGACGAAAGGTTCCTCTCGATTAACTATGCGGTCGCGTTTCGAGCAGTGTTTAAGTAGCCGGTGGCCCATGGAGGGAGGAGGAGGAAGTAGAAATATTATGTTTGTTGCTCATTAACTTAGATAATAATAATTAATCAACGGATTTGATATTTGGCGCTGATATAGAGCGACATAAATAAATATGTATGTATGATACATATTTATAACATTATACTAGGTAGTAATATAATAATCAAAGTGATTTGTTTTTGTTTGCTTGCAGTGTGCCGAAATTGCGATTGCCCGTACGAATGAGAGATTTTACCGCTGTAAAAAGTGTTTTTGATGTTGACCAGGCTTTGTATCTGTACACCACAGAAAGTTTCATTCGAATCCGTCCAGTAGTTTCAGAGATTAGACCTGACAAACAGTCAAACAAAAAAAATAACATTGAAAAGTGTTCTAATACTATTTCAAAATCGCACCCAATTGTTTTTTCGTCAATCAGACACACGAATTTTACTGTTTTATTATATGTATAATAATAAATAATAAATATTTAACTACATTATAAACAAATCGTCGGTTTACGGCAAGAACTTATTAAATGACATTTACAAAACTTTGAGATATCAATTAATTAATTTTGGTTTCATTAATAACACTATATTATAGTGTTAATTAAAATATTAAAATGTATTGATTTCTCAGTTTTGTAAATGTCAATTAATGAGTTATTGCAGTAAGCCGACGAAATATGTTTTTATCCCAGAGAAATGAATGATTCTTGATTTTAGGCTGGTGAGTTCACGTGGCACACCTACATTGATAATAACAGAGTATTTTTAGACGGGTTTATTAGTGGTTAGCTCACTTTACCTCTATCTATAAATAATGGGAGTGACCATGTTCAGTTGAAATCAGGACGGGTGTTATTCAGGCCACTCGGTAGGGTCAGAGAACTGGCTCTGACTCACGAAATGTTTTTAATGACTACTGTATTTATCACATCAAAACAATTAGTTGAATTCTATTTATCGTTTTTATCAGAAACAAAAGTAGCACAGCCGACGTTGATTATAGATTTAGATTAAATTTGAGTTTTTAAGCCTTAGGGTTTCGTACCTAAAAGGTAAACGGAACCCTATTATTAAGCCTCCGCTGTCCGTCCGTCTGTCACCAGGCTGTATCTCATAAATCGTGCTAGCTAGAAGGTTGAAATTTTCACAACTTATGTATATGCTTTGCCGTTATAGCAACAAATACTAGAAGTAAAAAAAAAATAAACACTTGGACGGTGTGCCCATACAATAATGGTACGGAACCCTTCGTGAGCGAGTCCGATTCGCACTTGGTCAGTTTTTGTCATTTAATTTCAAAATTCCGAGTTATTTTAGAAAACGACATTTTTTGCGTAATCATGGTTTTTTTGGAACATTTTTATAGTATATGGGGAGCAATCCAAACATTTTCATGGCTAGCGACGCCCATGGATATCCGCATAGAGATTATACAGATGCTTTGCCCTCCTTCCTCCTAGAAGTGTTAATGCAATAGGTAGGTAATGCGAATTGAACATTGTTGTACTTTCTTATATGTTATAGGTTCTTATAGGTTATCATCTTGAAAAAATAACATATTAAATAACCATAATAACATAAATAATAATGTCGTCCAAGTCGATTTCGGCTACGGCGACAGTCTACATAGACGTGCCATCTGTGCGGGATATATTATAGAGTACACTCTTTATTCCCTCGTTGTCATATTCCAATGGGACGGCAATCCGACATGACCGGAGAGATATCAGGCGCAGGACCGACGGCTTAACGTGCTCTCCGAGGCACGGGGGTGTAACACCGCCAACTTCCTGACTCCGGACTGTTTTTAGAAATTGAAAAATCCCAATAACAATTTTTGGTCCGACCCGGTATTCGAACCCGGGACCTCACGTCTGTGAAGACGCTTATCACTAGACCACGCAGTCAACCATAATACCTGCCGCGGTACCGGTATTATGGTTATTTAACATGTTATTTGGGTATGAATATTGATTAGTCAGCAATAACGAGTTTATTGATATTGCGAGCAACATGGTCGTTCACCTTTATTGTGCCGACGTATTATCATTTATATCAAGGCAGTAAAATTATTTACAACATGCTTTTAGTTTTAATAGGCTTTAAGTATGTTGTAAATGCGTTACACAGGAATCTGACTAAAGTACATGGGACGAATTTCTGCTAAGAGTGGATGCGATAATACGACTTCAATAGTACAGCAAAGTGGCTTTGGCTGTGTACGGAAAACCGTTTAAGTCATGAGTGGCTCTAAATAAAGATAGGTAAGGCTCCTTTTGAAACAAATTAACAATGTTAATAAACAAACCAGTTTCTAACTGAAACTGGTCTCAACAATTCATCGTAAAAAAGCTAAAAGATCTAATTTAACTGTTGTAAATTACATCAATAATATGATCACATATTAATCAGCTTGAGTGTAGTCTGTACAAGGGATAAACGAGTCCCTTATCACCAGGGGAATGTACTTGGCGAAACCAATACTCATACCACATACATCAAACTTGTCCATATTTGTCTAACAAATAATGAAAATTAGTGAAGACATACCACATATCCAATGTCGCGATATTTTTACTGTCACAGCTACACATAAAACATGTATTAATCATTGTCGTTCTAGAACCAGGAAAGTGTGAAAAACCTTGAACTGATTGAATTCAAATCACGTCGTACTGAGCTGAGCTGAGGTTCTTTTGTTATGAGCTTGGCTCGCGGTTCACTGGGTGCTGAAGAATAGTTAACGAGCTTCAGTTATATCGTTCAATCTAATTATAATACCAGAGAGTTGGTAAGAGAGAAATCATCAATAGTATGGTGCTAGTTAAATAAACTCGTATATATATAATGTTGTCATTATTGCGTCGGATGCAGATTTTTTTGGGAGGCTGCAGCTCCGGGACCCGTAAGACTTAAGGGCCTTGAGACAAATTTTGAATTCATAAAAGGACCCCTTTTCAACTCCAAGGCCTCCTAAACCCAGACCCCGCCCGAGCTTAATCCGGCGCTGGTCATTACAGGTGTACACGTCAGGGCATCAGAGAAGTACGTCTCTCATGTACTCATGAAATTATCTTAATTTAAGAGTAGAGGTTGGTGATTTTCCGGTGATTCATTTACAAGGAATATACGTTAGACAAGGAAGACAACGAGTCTACATAACAATTTATGTGCATTGTAGCGATCAAGGCTCATTTTGTGTACTATAAAAAAGACAAAATAGAAATTAGAATACGTTTAGCAAAACTGGCAATTATGAAATATTCCTTAATGCGGGATAACCATCCCTGTGTAGTTGACCCAGCCACGCAGCAGTAGTGGTGTAACTAAGTACATCGGGACGGGGGGAGGATACAGCGCATGGGGTCCCTTTGTCCCCCAATATAGAGATGCCTAACTAATTAATGTTACGTTCCACCTGTGCCCACTTCTCTGAGAGGGTCTTCCTCCGGTTGCAGCCTCTAGCATTTTACCGACGCGAACGCACCCTATGGGTACGCCACTGACACCAGGATGGTCCTGCCCCCTAAGACAAGTGGCATAAGTGCTATCGATTAGAATAGGATACGATAAACAATGTATGGGTTCCAATCACCAAATTGGATTTCATATGTCGTAATCATATTGTGTTCATCATCACCATCATTGTATTAAGCCTTATTCTATCAGTTTCACGTAGGCCTACTTCAATCTCTTTCATTTTTTTAACAGTATGCATCTATTGTGTTCTATTCTAATCTACTAGCGCCTTGGCCGTTTGTCTACAGGCTCTCGAGTAGTTGAACCTTATCCCATCAGTGATTCATAGAACAAAGAAGACAAAGGGTTTTTAAATATCTTAATTCGGATTCTTTCTAACTTAAGCAATTTAATTAATATGCAATTTTTTTTTGACATAGGTAAACCCAGCTGGTCGACTGGTTCCTGTTGAT
>LUGF01026696.1:527741-549124 GCA_001625245.1 Calycopis cecrops | reverse complement strand
ATAACGACTCATGTGTGTCATATGTGGATATGTGGACGTGACGTATCTGTTGGTGGCGTAGCAACGCGCTCACGGTACAGTTTTTTATAATTTTGTAGCCGACCCGTGTCGAAGTAGGTTCGGGTCGAGTAGTAATTGTAGGGCGTCGAAAAAAACCGTTAATTTGTTAATAAGAGGTAGGTAGTGCCACACGGCATGCTTGCGGCCGGCATGACCGGGGAGGTACCTCTCGCTTACATCAGATCGGCGTAAAGTGACAGCTGTGCTGTCGCGTTTCGTGCGGTGTGTGCCGGTGGCCCCTGGACGTGGGAGGAGAAAGGAGGGCAGAGCATCTGTACAGCATCTTTGCGGATGTCTATGGACGTCGGTTGTCATGAAAATGACTCCGACTGCTCGTTGCCCCCCTATACCATAAAAAATACAAACAATAGCCTGTATTAGTTATTAACTAATCATTACCATGTATAGTAATTTTTATACTGCTAAGTTCAGAAATGAATTTGCCTCTCCATGTTAGGTACGTATTTTGAAAATTTTCTCTATTTAACCTACCCGGTTTACTTTCAATTGTAATTATGAACTGGAATAACGTAAAAGACCTTTTGTACACCAAAAACTTATCTATATAAAAATAGTTCCCTTGGGAAAGATTTTACTAGTGTGAAACCGTAGGGCAATCCTAATCAGTTTTGTGATAAACGCACTATACATACATAGTAGCAATGCCGCTATAAAGAACTCACATGTTCTTTAAAATTCTTTCAAAACTTAGCTCGTTCGAACTGCTGCAATTTGGTGCAAATTGGACTACACGCTGATTGACTTTGTAGAGCGAGCTTAAGCTGACACGCTCAACTTACTTCAGTCCAATCGAGTTTTACGGTTATTGTAGCAGTCGCTGTCTCTCCAGCATACGACAGAACAGCAACTTTTGTTATACGAATATATTGTAAGCAGCGCCAGATTCAAATAGAGGCTTAGTGGAGATACAGCCCCGCATGGCCTTATAATAATTTTTGTAGCCATAAAAGGGCTCTTCTCGACTCAAAGGTCTTCAAACCGGGTCCCGCCAAAGCTTCCAGCGTTGATTGTAAGGGCCATGTTGAATTTTGAAAAAAAAAAAAACAGAAAATGTGAATGAATGAAAATTGAAAAAACAGACTATTTTCCAGTTTCGTACTGGGGATCTATACAACGCTAATATGACATCTTTGTAAAGTGAAGTAAAGTGACAGCTTGTCGCGTTTCGTGTGGCAATATTCGGTGGCAATGGAGGAGAGGAAAGGAGGGCCACGTCTCTGCATGAATTGTGCGGATGTCTATGGGCGTCGGTAGTCATCTGCTCGTTTGCACTTTCAAACTATAGCAAAATAATAACGAATATCGATCTTGAACGATTCTGCCGATCCATAAATAATTGATAATTTCTAGAGTGCCGTAAAAAAATCATTTTATAATCATGATGTTATCCGTCTCAAAAATATTTTAAAATCCCTAAGGGTACTTACTTCTCGTTAACGTAGAGTCAAATTTCATAATTTGGCCACAAGTAAAAAGGCCATATTTAGTTATATTGATAAGAAAGAAAAATAAAAAAGATTCCAGTTACAGGGACTACCGTCAGAAGTGACAACTCAAAATTGTCACAAAATGTTATACATACATTATACGTAGCACAGGTAAGTGGAGCTACGCTAATTCGTAGCCGCTACGTAGTGCTACGCTAGGAGCGTAAATAATATAATCTAATTTGTTTTATATAAAATCAGTACTTACATACACCTGCAAACTAAACTTTGACAATTTTAAAATCCCACTCGTCTTTTTTTAGTTTATTACTGTTGAAAAATTACCACTCATTGGCATTAATAATTAAAATGAATCCCTTTTTTTTATTAGTGATGAAACATGACGTTGAAATATCATGAATCTAGAAAGTTTTAAATTCTAAAGGTTGTAAGCACTATTTGGAACTATTGCAATATTAATGAAATATTAACGTAACTTTTTAATTGGATCACGAATTGAACCCACATCTGCAACAGAATATTTTCTACGATACCAACGAGGCTATCATAAAAACATTTTACAATCCAAATGGAAAAACGAAATAAAAACGCTACTCGATACAACACATCAATTTCTCGGCGTATTTGATCGAATGGAAAATGGCTTTCTTTAAACGCACATTCCATGTTATGCATAAAAAAGTGTTCAAAAGAAAATAGTCCCGCAACAGCGGCTCGGGTTTTCCAGCGAAAATTCCTGCTCTCCCGTCAACCCGAGTTTCCCGCCAGTTTTCCACGAGAGTGCGAATAATCAAGACGCGTAGCGAATGTCAGCAGCCTCATGTATATTTCGAACTTGGAACGTTCTCTTGTGATTTTGAATTATTCTAAATTTGAAAATAATATTGCGGATAGCATTTTAATTTCTTAGTTTAATTTGTGAAGAATTTATTCAAAAACTTAAAACGTTATTGGAATTAAAAAAAAAATTAGACAGTGAAATGTGCGTAAATAAGAACTTGTGGTGTAAGAAATATTTGAATTAATTGTATTTAACTTAAAATGTCTTGTGATCATAATACAAAAGTGATGGGTAAGTGATTTTTTTATTCATTTTCCATATAATTTTTGATACTATATTATGTATTGAGATATACACATAAACATATAGTAACTAAAAACTATAATTATCTAAAGGGTTATATTTAAATATCAGATATTTTTATCGTTATCATCATTTTATATGTATATCAATCCATTATTCTTATCTGGTAGATAAATATATGTGGGTGTATCTAAATTAAAGAGATGATCAGTGAGATATACCATAGGGAATTAAACACATCCCACCTAACATGTAATTAGATAAATGTCAGTTACTAACTGTGTCCCGTGGTTTCATCCATATGATTATTAAACTTCACCTCCTTGGGGTTGAATTTTTAAAAATTCTTTCTTAGTGCTCACTTACATTATTAAAGGAACCCTTGATGGAGGAGATTGAAGGAGGTGATCCTTGGGGTTGAATTTTTAAAAACTCTTTCTTAGTGCTCACTTACATTATTAAAGGAACCCTTGTACCGCTCAAGTTTCAAGGTTATTTTCAGCTATGCGTTGATTTTGAAATTTGATTGACTTGTCTTGAATTGTGTTGATTCAGTCAGTCAGTTTAGCTTTTTATATCATTTATGATGCCGTCTAATCCGCGCACTCCATGTGTAGGTACTACATTGTATGTATGGAGTCGGCGTAAGTACGTACATACTCCTATATGTAATAGCGCATATAGCCTTCCTCGATAAACTGACTTTCTAACACAGAAGTACTTACAATTCGCATCAGTAGTCTCAGGTTTTAGCGCATTAAAACAAACAAACAAGCTCTTCAAATTTATAATATTAGTATCAATTAGCAGCGCTTGAAGATTTCACCTGCATAACCCTCGCGCTCCGGAGTCTTTGGTCACAGCGGGATAGCCTATAAGCTTTACTGCATTAATGGGCTGTCCAATGCTGATGGGATTTCTCAAATCGGACCACTAGTGCTTGAGATGAGCTCGTTCAACCACACAAACTTCATATATTTATAATTCTATAATATAAGTATAGATTATTGTCAAATACTGTTATCTAATTATAATTACTGATATAAAAGTAAAATAAAAAGTATTTATTGCTGCTATCATATATGCTATTACCTACATTATGATAATTACTAAAATTATTAATCCGTGCCGAAGAGAGCCTACTAGTAGTTGTAGGACGTCAAAAATAAAATTCATAATAATAAAATCAAATAATAAAAATCATATTTCCTATGTTAATTTTTGATATCGCATTAGTGAAAGAATAGTCGAAATCGGTCCAGTAGTTTTGGGGTCTATACAGCAAACGAAAAAATCTTTCCTCTTTACAATATCAGTACAGATAAAACGTCAACTTATTTGTTTCTTTGCTATCAAAAGTATATCAGGTAAACTGTATATTGGCTGTCTGTGTGTGTATATTATAACATTATTATTGTATTATTAATAATAGAATAGAATAGAATAGAATAGAATAGAATAGAATAGAATATCTTTATTCCAAAAGCAAGACAACATTACACAAAACACGTATAGGACAATTATGACATATAATCTCGGTACACAGTAAATTCAACTCTGATATAATGTTGTTAATATTACAAAACTGATGTTACGTGATGATACATGAGACTAAGTGGAGTATAGCAAACAAAAAAAAAGTCTTAAAACAAGCTTATTTAGTAAAACAATAATATTAACACACACATTACTTAATAGTTTCATGCATAGGACGTAATCAATACAAGGATTTCTTCAGTTCACGCGATCTTCGGGTACTTTTAAATTTTAATAACTTATGACGTCAGGACATCTGTCACCTCAGCCCAGCGACATTGTTGCTGTTAAACTTCTGACACGTCGTGATTGTAAAATAAAGAAATATACCGCGAGAAAATCCATTGGAATAGTTTTATGTAATATCTAGAATTGTAGAGTTTAACAGTTTAGGTGAGAAAGGTGGAAAGTTATTGAAAATTTAGATTTAATAGTAGGTACATACTGCAATTAATAATGAACGTGGTTCAGTACCGATTATTTGGCAGCGCTTACTGTCATTCATCATCTTTACATAAGTTAAAGATAATTAGTAGGTGATGTTGTTTAATGATTATGATAGTTATCTCATCGTCTTCTGCATCCCGAGTGTGAGTTTTTGCAACTATTTATTTTACTAAGGCGTTTGCGTTTAGTCTACCAAAATGTATTGAGCCTTTGTCAGCGCCTCTAGCGGATAGTTAAACAACTAAACTCTCTCCACATTTTGGTAGACAAAACGCAAACGTTTTAGCAAAGTACATCGTTGCAAAAACTCACTCGGGCTGCTGTGCTTTCAAAAAGATGTTCATAGCAACGAGGAAAATCGGTAGCAAACAATATCATCCGTTCTAATTTACCTATGGTTGCGTTAATTAATTTATTATTATTGTTGTTTCAATAAATATTATTATTAACAACAGTTAATTATTCAAAATAATTTAATATATTATGATTGTTATTGCTATATTACCATAGAGTTGAAGACTTTAGAGTTTCTTCGTGGAATTGTGAGAAACAATAATATTTGATTTATAACCAAAGAAAACGATCCTTCTTCAAACTAAGAACATCACTATATAATTCGTTTTAAATACCAAAACTTATGCGAAAATGAGTGTCACAAATATTTTTCTGAATGCTGCATCAAAATTGGTCGAGCCAAGCGCGAGATAATCGTGGACAAACATACATGTAGGTATTTTCTTATAGTAAGGAGGCAAACGAGCAGTCGGTGAAAATATCATGACTACCGACGACCATAGACATCCGCATAGAGGTTATACAGGTGCGTTGTCCTTCTTCTTCCTCACACCTCCATGGACTAATGGATATTTACACACCGCACGAAAAGTAACTCAGCCTAGCTGTCACTTTAGACAGTATTGAGTAAGTCAGAGGTACCTCCCCGGTCATGGCGGTCCAATTCGGCTTTATTATGCATGCTTGCAGCGTGGCACTACCTACGTAAGGTCATATTGAGAACCTACTTTTCCTGAAAACGGTTAAAAAGAACGCCTACGATGGCGGCATACGGCCTTTATTACGGACATGCAACCTTTTATTTACCTCAGCATAAACGAAGAAGAGGAAGAATGGGTCTGAAATTACTAGCTGTGCAGTCGTATTTGTATAGCTTCTACACGGCTGTTTACGGACGTCGCGTCGGTAATCATGAAAATGGCGTCGATTTCTCGTTTTGCCCCATAAACTATAAAAAAAACCTCCACGGTCTCTATCTAATGTATCTGCGGAACTGCTTGGCACCTCTCACTAAACACGTATATATAAACTCAGTTTTTTATAAAAGCGTGTGATTATATTCTTATAAAATAATATCAAACTAAATATTGTCTTCAGTTGAAAGCCAGCTAGGTAGATAGCAAAGTGATTTGATTAGCATTTGGCATATACTTATAACAATCGTAAGACAATAATACTTTCACCGGTGGCCCATGGAGGTGGGAGGAGAAAGGAGGGTAACGCATAAGTATAGACTCTTTACGGATGCCTATGGGCATCGGTTCTCTTGCCCCCCTACACCATAAACCCACAAAGAACCCTGAAATATCTAGTTATCTACGGATGTCTAAGAGGGTGCAAATGCTACTTTTCCCCTTTATATTAATAAGAAATCTCCATCTAGTCGCGACGCCGAGGGTTACGGCTCCGAACTTGACCCCATTGCAGCATGGTGTCAGGTTCTAGTCTGACCCGGGCTCTGTGTGTATAACGTCTCAGGGTTTCGCTTCATTAAGGCGTTATTTTTTTGTACTGGCGCCATCGACACTGTCCTTTTTATTCAATAATTGTATATTAATACTAGCTGTTATCCGCGGCTTTGCTAGTGGTTTTTCGCGATAAAAAGTAGCCGATGGCACTCTTCAGTCCTTCAACTATCTCCATACTAAATATCACATTGATCCGTTGATCCGATTTGATGTGAAAGAAGGACAAAGAAACAAACACACACTTTTGCATTTACAATATTAGTAAGTAAAGTATGGAAGTCGATATCGAAACCTTTTTCCTTTACCATTTTTATCGTCAAAAAAGGAGTTTATCTGTATGACCTATGTTGGTAGGTATGTATTTTTGTTCACGCTTATCTTGAGTCTGGCTGAAACGTTTTTGATGTAGTTTATAGAAAAGTATTTATCACATTTCGGAGGTTTTGATATTTTAACGCAATTCTGAAGATATAATGACGCTAAAATTAAAATAAAATAAAATAATAGAACCCATACTCTAAAGTCTTAAGGGTAGAAATAAACTAAAGAACTTGAAGTCGACGCCAGAGGTATATTGACAGGAGCAGAAAATCTAACTTTGAGTTAACACCAACTTCAAGAAATTTATTATATTTTTTTTTATATTTGTCCCCAGTTGGAAACCTGCTAGGTAGATAGCAAAGTGATTTGATTACCATTTGGCATATGCTTATAATAATCATAAATAACATAATAATACTTTTGCCGGTGGCCCACGGAGGTGAGAGGAGAAAGGAGGGTAACGCATCTGTATAGCCTCTGTACGGATGCCCATGGGCATCGGTTGTCACGAAAATGGCTCTGACTGCTCCTTTGCCCCCCTATACCATTAAACCCATAAAAAAAACCCTGAAAAAATAAATCCCCTGAGAGAGGTTTAACATATTATGGGAAACAGTTTACTTACTACCCTGTAGCTAATGACATCGCCGGCGTAAGATAATAGCCATCGACAGCGTTTGTGCCCATTGAGACGTCCAAATAGCCCAATGCCATTACTTGGTCACATACTCGTATTTTTCCATAAGACTCCAACTACTGATGCATAGACTTACTATGCAATAAAAAAAGTGTGTGCTTTAGACCACACAACTGAAGTAAAAGTTAATTATTGATTTTCGTTACTGCAGTTACAATGACATAACATGTCATGTGATATTTATTTTTTAAATTCAAAAACGTTTCGCTTAAATCAAATTTAAATTTTGAATTTGAATGACAACTTCCATTGGCCTCGTATTGATGTGTGATTTTTTGTAACGGTCTCGCCACCCCACGTCAAGCGCACGTATAGAAAGAAGTTTTACTTCGAATATAAAAAAGAAGAATCTTTCCCCATTCAATTAGCTTTACAAATTAAAATTCAGTATTTTGAATAATTCAAATAAGTTTGTCTAAATTATGAGTAATAAATCTATAAACATTATTCTTCCCGAATACATACTCAGCGAAGTGTAATTTAAAATAACTTTTGCCCCAACAGAAGCATAATTTAAAATAACTTTCACACTCAATCATACTTTAAGTTGAATAATCATCAATTCACCAATAAAACATGATGAATATGAAACTGGAAAGTGGAAACTCGATTTCTATAAAATCTCGTAAGTATTCATGGGATTTATTCATTTTCAATTCCATAAATCCGTGGCACAAATAAAAATGTGTTGAAAAGAAAGCAGATTTGAATGAACAACAATTCCTCGGGTACTCTCATAAGCTTGTTTGTGTTTAATAAGTTTTGATTTAAATCGTGTGTTTAATAAGTTTTGTTTTGAAAAAAATTTGATTAAAAAAAAAACAACTTTTTTTTATTTTAATATTTTATTAATTTATCTTTCTTATTTTATCGCGGTTTATATATCTATTTAACAAGCCCGACGTTTTATGTCAAATATCGACGTGACTTTTCCCATCATACTGTGAACATACTGAGCAGGCTTTACATTATCCTACTAATATTATAAATGCGAAAGTTTGTATGTTTGTTTATTTGTTTGTTACTCCTTCACGCAATAACTGCTGAACCGATTTTCATGAGGATTAACACATAGGATAGTTTTTATTCCGAAAAAGGTTCCGAAAAATGGGATGCCTTGGGATGATTTTCTGTTTTCCACGGAATTGAAATTATGCGGGAAAAACCGCGGGGCGCAGCTAGTTTTTCATAAGGCTCAAATCTTCACTAAAGAACACCGATTCCAAACAATCTCCAAAAGAAATTGGGGATATTGAATTTAGTCAGCATACAAATTACGATAAAGAAGTTGTCCGGGAACTTTCTATAGCAATGAAAAACCTAATCAAAACAAAAACCACATATACGAGGCTGCAAGATACAATATGTACCTACTTATTGCGTCAGTGAGAACAAATAAATAATAATAAATCTTCGTGTACTTCTAATAACTTGTGGCACCAGGAAATCTATCAGCTCAGTCCGGCCGCCTATAATAAACCGCGATATAATCTGTTAAATTTGTTTTATAGTAATGAGTAGTTAAGATTTTCACAAACTTAATCATCATTAAGTTTTGATGTGTAAAGTTTTAGCTAAATTCTCTCAAGATTAAATTTTGAATTGTCTAAACGTACATAGGTTTTGGTAAGAGGTAGTGCCACACTGCATGCTTAAGTGCAGTCGAATTGGGCCGGTACGACCGGGGAGGTACCTCTCGCTTACACGAGACTGGCAAAAAGTGACAGCTGTGTGCTGTCGCGTTTCGTGCGGTGTGTATGTAGCCGGTGGCCCATGGAGGTGGGAGGAGAAAGGAGGGCAGCGCATCTGTATAGCCTCTATGTGGATGTTTGTGGGCGTCGGTAGATAGTCATGAAAAAGGCTTCGGCTACTCGTTTGCCCTCCTATATCATAAAAAAAAGGTACCTATACAAAGTGTAAATGCCATGGTATCGATAATAATAATAATAATCTGTTGACTTATTCCACACACTACGCAATAGCCTAGCCTTGAGTAAAGGATGTGTGTTATGGGTAATAGAAATACGATAAAATACGAGGTATGTTTATTATCTAGTAATGGAATTACAAAATATTATGTTTGAAAACTCTATATCGCTACCGAATCCAGACGTTACGACAGATGTTCAGGTTGACTCTCAAATAAAGCCTGTGTGTATTACTTGGTCGTCACGTTTGCTGGGGCTTGTTCCAATCGGAATGGCCTATAACTATTTCCCCCGAATAAGGGATATACTCTGAAGTTCGTTTTTATTCTTATCTATTATAATATTTTCGACAGTTCTATGTACGTGTAAGACATGACAACCCCGCGCTTCTATAAGAGGTAGTGCTACACTGCATGCTTGCATGCAGCTGGATTGGGCCGGCACGACCGGGGAGGTACCTCTCGCTTACACGAGAACGACGTAAAGTGACAACTGTAGTGTCGCGTTTAGTGCGGTGTGTAAGTAGCTGGTGGCCCATGGAGGTGGAAGGAGAAAGGATGGCAGCGCATCTGTAAAGCCGCTATGCGGATGTATATGGGTGCGGTAGTCAAGAAAATGGCTACGACTGTTGGTTTGCCCCCCCATAGAATAAAAAAAACACTATGTGTATATTTTCATCCGTGTCATGCCTACGCGTTGCCGGCCCGTTTTGACAGATAAAGTACTTCCTCAGTATGTCGCTTCCAGCTCTCGTTTATGATATAATACGATAGTATCATACACACATCTGTTGACATAATAATATATTATTTATATTAATATGTCAACAGATAATATGTGAAAATAGTAAGGAGGTATTCATTTAATTTCATATCGTGTAAATTATACACCACTAAAATATACCAAATTTTATATTGCTATGTTTTCGTTATAGTTTATTAACCTAATAAAAACACACATACATGAACGTAGAACCTCCTTATTTTTCAAGTCGGTAGAATAGATAAGAGAGGGTCGAACGTGCAACTTTTATTGAAAGCTTATTTCGATGTTACGGCGCCGGCCATAACTGTTAATATAAAGGGACCCTTATTTTTGATATAATTCTCAAAGTGGCGGACTTAGCGATTCCATCGCCCACGATAGTGGACTTTATATATGCCCAGAAGGAGATAAGCATACGAAATGCTTTTATATGCTCTAAAAATATACGCAACGAAATGCTTTTATATGCTCTAAAAATATACGCAACGAAATGCTTTTATATGCTCTAAAAATATACGCAACGAAACATGTTTCTTTTTGAAGTAAAAGTTCTATCTTGACACGGGGAATAAGCTGGCGAGAGCGTTACAAAAATCACACATAGAGCGAGGCCAGTGGAAGTTATTCAAATTCAAAATTCAAATTCGATTTAAGTGAAACTTTTGTGTATTTAACAAATAATATAATGTTATGTCATTGTAACTACGGTAATTAATTTCTGTATTAAATCAATAATTAAGTTTTAGTTCAGTTGTGAGGTCTAAAGCACACACTTTTTACTTTGAAATGAGTTAATACGTAAAAGAAAGTCCACTAGGTGAGGTTTAAACTCTAGAATGTCTAATATTATGGTAAAACATACAACACACACGACGAAAAAACTTCCAATTTAACAAATTTTCTCGCGGTTCGTATAGTCAACGTTTGTGTATGCACCTATTTTGTATGAAACTATCTAAAATTTTATGTTTTTGTGCTTTAACTAAAAATCACCAATTTCCTGTTTTTTACCTATATCTGTATTATCTCTCTACTTGCCAAATTTCATATTTCTAGGTATCTTGGGTTTCATTGACAGACATCTAGGCAAAACTCTACCAATCATACTAATATTATAAATGCGAATGTAAGTTTGTTTGTTACCCTTTCACGCGAAAACTGCTCAACCGATCATCATGAAATTTTGTACACATGTTCTTGGAGGTATTAGAAGTAACATAGGATAGCTTTTATCCCGAAAAAATGTTCCTGAGGGATTACGCGGGCGAAGCCGCGGGGCGCAGCTAGTATTATATATGCGAAAGTTTTATGTTTGTTTGTTACTCCTTCACGCAAAAACTGCTGAACCGATTTTCATGAAATTTGACATACACATAGAGGATAACTTGGATTAACACATAGGATAGTTGTTATTCCGATAAAATGTTCCTATGGGATGCCATGGGATGAAACTTTATTTTCCACGGGATCGAAATTTACGCGGGTGAAACCGCGGGGCGCAGCTTTTTTTTCATTTTTTTTTATGGTAAGTGTAGGGCAATCGAGCAGTCGGAGTCATGACTACCGACGCCCATAGACATCCGAGTAGAGACTGTACAGATGCGCTGCCCTCCTTTCTTCTACTACCTCCATGGGCCACGGGCTACTTACACACCGCACGACACGACAGCACAGCTGTCACTTTACGCCAGTCTCGTGTAAGCGAGAGGTACCTCACCGGTCGTGCCGGTCAAATTCGGCTGCATGCAAGCATGCAGTGTGGCACTACCTCTTACAAAATATAATAGCAGCTAGTATAATATAATAAATACCAACGTGAAAGTGATCTTATATTCGGTTTTTGCTTTTGAGATACGGAACCCAGAAGGAAAACCAAATAGCTATTACAAATACAATACAATATCAATTTACAGACGTTTACGTATTTCCATCTTTATCCTGTCATGTGGATGAAATTTAATTTGTACATTTCAGGAACGACCATTTATAAAAGTGAAAAAGTGATCTTTAGATAGTAACCATTTATTTCTGGGCTCAATACGGGACATAGATTTATTAATATCGGTTACATCAGTTCCTCATTCTGATTATTTTCAAGGGTGATATTATAGCAGTAGTACAGCTAATGCAGGCTGTGGGACAGGATATTCGAAGATCACAGGAAAGGCCTATGTCCAACATTGGACTGCAATAGGCTGATGATGATGATGATGATGATGATGATAATGATGACGATGATGATGAATGCAGGCTATGTGATGGCCGACGTGCACTTGTAAATCGGGCAGGGATGACCGGAGAAGTACCCGTTGTTCACACGACAGCGGCGTAAAGTGACAGCTATGCTGTCACAGTTTTTGCGTTGTCTTTCTGGTGGCCCACGGGAAAGAGCAAGGAGAGTATAACTACTATGCGGTGTCAGTAGTTGTCAGTAAGATCAGACAGATCGTTTGCTGGGGGCAAAAAAAAGTAAGTAAAAAAAAGTAAAGAAAGTAAAATAAGTACCTACTATAAAAAAGTATATACATATGTGGCCGCCGGTAGTCGGCTGTGGTTGTTCCCCTCGAGCCGGTCAGTATTATTTGTATGAAACTCCATACAGCAACGCACACTAATGGGAACCGTAACGTAATCGCCTCGCTTCGAAAAGCAAAGGCGATACGGTTACGTTCCCTTTCCGAGTTGACGAGTGCGCGTTGACCATTAAGGTGAATGCGGCTGGAGGCCGTGTGCTTATTCGATGGATGACGATGATGAATCTTAATGCAGATTAAGTTTAGGCATATTTTCTCGTCTGTCATTTTATTCCCTTGCTTCTCTATGGTCTTAAGATTTTTACATGTTAATGACAAAGGAAGGCCCTTAACTGCTTCAAAAGTAAGTCAACCTGGCCTCCTAGATAATACATTTCTTTCCAAAAATGTTTAAATCAACTTACAATTTAAAATAAAGTTAATACAAAGTTGCCATTGTTTCATTTCCAACATAACTAAATCTAAAGTCACCTTAACTGTCCAGAAATTGTATGTGCGTGTAAATTATGCATTACTGTGTCTAGAAGTAGGAAGTGGAGCTATTATTCAAAGTCCCCAGCCCGTGAAACAGTGTTAGCTCCTACGTCGAGGCAGTTCTAAGCGCGTTAAAACTATTGTTCGTTTATATAAAGCCAAATCTTTACTGCGTCGTCCAGAAATAAAAATAAATCATCAAAAAGTGTTCATATTTTGAATTTATTCTAATTTCAAATTATTCTTTTTTTGTTAACAAAGCTATTTTACAGTTCCATTTTTTAATTTATTATCTTAAGGCGTGGAGATTTTAAAAATCCTTTGTTTTTAAATAATTCTTTTTCGAAATTTCCTCTCAATTCTAGCTTCAATTCGAAATAGGTCGATACGTCTAAAAGCTTCAGAATGAACATTGAAGTGCGAGCCTATATTCGAAAGCTTTTTAACGTTTGTATAGCCTTTGAATGGACAGCACTGAGGGTATTGGAAATACTGGCCGATTTGATATTCCACGAATGACTGTAGCTTAAAAAAGCGAACGAATTGAGTCACAAAAGGCTGAATATAACAGTCGAAAAGGCTTTTAATTTTTACTAGGAATTTCATTTACGTCAATAATCAGTGCCTTATTAATTATCATTAAAGTTTTTATCCAAGTCGTCTACTACAATGAGTCCATCACGTAATAGCAGGTAACACAAAAACGAACATAAAAATTGGTTTTCCCGTTTCGGAGGACTGAGATCGATTTGCGTGCTCGCTGGATTATCCCAGAATACCCGTTTTGATTCGCAAAGCGTATCTGCGGTGTAATGTCATAAGTATCGATGGTCGCCAAATTGTATCGCCTTAAAAATATAGTTTGATATAAAAAATATATTTTTAGGTGTAAATAATAATAGTAATACTGATTTTAATGCTCGGAGAGTCAGCAAACTGAAGTGGCAATGGTCTGGCCACATTGCTCGGAGAACCGATAACCGCTGGGGACGAAAACTCTCGTGGCGGCCTCACACCGGTAGACAGCCTCCTACCCGGTGAACTGACAACTTGGTTAAGGTGGTGGGGAGACGCTTGATGCAAGTGGCTCGTGACCGTGAATTTTTTTTTATGGTTTAGGAGGGCAAATGAACAGTCGGAGTCATTTTCATGACTACCGACGCCCACAAACATCCGCATAGAGGCTATACAGATGCGCCCTCCTTTCTCCTCCCACCTCCATGGGCCACCGGCTACTTACACACTGCACGAAACGCGACAGCACAGCTGTTACTTCACGCCGGTCTCGTGTAAGCGAGAGGCACCTCCCCGGTCGTGCCGGCCCAATTCGACTGCATTCAAGCATGCAGAGTGTGGCACTACCTCTTAAAAAATGTGTAAAAATTTATATTAGTGAGTGCATTAAAGTTTTATTTATTATGTTATTTAAAATAATATCACCTGAACCACTTTACTGCAAAAAACTCACACCACAATTTTGCGTAGTTTGGTGCGACCGACCTATTATGGCTATCCATGATACACTTTGTATTTCAGTTCGCTATCTACCATCGTTGGGATAATATTTGTTTATAAACACAGCCAGCGTTGTGTCCGTTGGAATTCTTCCATAAATAACTGTATGGACGGGTCCGGTGATAAAATAAACAGTTTACAGAAGCGCCGGTACGAACAAAGGTCCCACTACAGTATCGATGGCCGCGATTCGATTATTAGATTTGCAAAACTCGCAGGGCTGGCCCTTCCACAGTTATTTTACTTTATGAAATAAAACTCATGAAATTCATAAAACAGGCGCAGACGGACAATCGCTTTTATTGAAGGGCAGCCCTATGATATACAAACAATCCAACTAATATTATTAATTTAAAAGTTTCAATGTTTGTTGTTTATTCTTGTACGCAATACTGGATTTGATTAAAATTTGGCACGGATAGTGTAGATACAGTGATAGAGTCTATAATCTCGAAAAACAATAATTATTTCTAATCCTGTACTTTAAAATATCCTAAATAGGGAATAAGCTTCTAGGCTGCCACGCTAACTAGTGGCTGAAATGTGAACCGAATGCTAGCAAATTTTCGTTTGTATGTGTGATATGACATATTATGTCAACATGTCATTGTCATTGTGTTTTGCTTAGTGTTTTGCTAGAACTTGATTCCTAAAATGATCAATAGGATGGCGAAAATCATTAATTCTTGTAAGAGGTAGCGCCACACTACATGCTTGCATGCAGCCGAATTGAGCCGGCACGTCCGGGGAGGTACCTCTCGCTTACACGAGACCGGCGTAAAGTGACAGCTGTGCTGTCGCGTTTCGGGCGGTGAGTAAGTAGCCGGTGGCCTATTGGAGGTGGGAAGAGAAAGGAGGGTAGCGCATCTGTCAATGGGCGTCGGTAGTCATGGAAATGGCTCTAACTGCTTTGGCACCCTATACCATAAAAAAAGTGTGAGCTTTAGACCTCACAACTGAAGTAAAACTTAATTATTGATGTTCACTACCGTAGTTACATGACATACATGTCATATGATATTTATTTTTAAATACAAAAAAGTTACACTTAAATCGAATTTGAATTTTGAATTTGAATGACAAGTTCCATTGGCCTTGCCTGATGTGTGATTTTTATAACGCTCTCGCCAACATTCAAAAAAAATATTATGCAAACTATTTGAAATTTAATTTTTGTCGATAGAAATATCATAATATTTGGATAAGTATTTCCAAAACTATAATTTACATACATAATAAACTTTTGTTCAGCCCTATTACAATCCGTAAAGAACCTCCATAAATTGTGAAAATCCGTGCACATCCAAGAGCGCTAATAAATTTAGATAAGTTTATAACTATCCGCGATATCCCAACTAATCCGCCGCTTATGTACAGTGCAAGATAAACATGGGCAGCTTTCATCATGATCACGTTTGTATTGTCGTCCTAGAATTTCGGCTAAGGCGGCCGTCTGTATAGAGACGAAAAATTACAAAAACAATTTTTGGTCCGACCGGGGTACGAGTAGAGTTGCCAACTCTGTTGGTCAGAAATCCGTGAGAAAAAAAGGTTTTTGACATTATAAGATTACAATAATTTAATTTTGCCACAGCCAGGCGAGTCGCAAGCCTCCCGCCACTTGCCAGTACAGAAAATTTTACTCGCATTCCGGGAGCCGGGAGATTTTAATATCTAAGACCATTTTTCCGGGAGAATCCCGGAATTCCGGGAGAGTTGGTAGCCCTAGGTACGAACCCAGGACCTCACGTCTTTGGTTTAACATGCTTACCACTTGACCACCCGGTAGTGAAGATTGACAGATAGATATATTTAGATATGATAAGCTGTGCTACGTAGATTTCGGCGCTTAATCAGGTGTAGAGGGATCAGGTTCCATATTTCACAGTAAAACACACTTTATAATAGCTTTCACCACTTTTAATACTTGATTATAATAAAACACAGTAACACTCACTTTTATAACTACTTTTAATGATTCTATAACTTCGATAAAATATAACAATATTAACACTTCGTCTTTTAACTCTAGTTATCTTTTATACCTGTCGGTTAAGTATTTAAATTAATGTTATCAGTTAAATACAGTACTGTAATTATTTGCTGATTAAATCAAGATAATGAAATACAATAACCTTTTTTAAAACAATACAGCTGTTACCAAATCAAACAATAAAGTAAACAAATCATTTTAGCTTACAAATTTGTACAAAATATTAACAAATAAATATTAATGTAATAAATAGATTCGCGCCCATATAGACTTCAGGCACATTTAAATAGCATTTTATATGAGTACTTCAAATATTATTCATATATTATGGGGATATCTTTAATTTTAAACTCCTAGGCAAAAAGATTGATCGATTTTATAATGTCTATTTCTCTATATTTTTTTTTATACAAAAGATCTTAACCTAATCATATTGTAACTATAGCCCACTGTTACGTAGGCTGACGCAAAAAGAGGGGTGTTATAAGTTTGTCTTCAATGTCTATAGGTTTGTGTAACACTGTTGCCAAATCAATAGACAATCTAACGCGCCTAAAGAAATTTTTACTTTAACATTTTTTCACAGACTTTCCTTGGAGATCGCTAAGTCACAACAATACCACATCAGCTGTTTTAATAAAAAGTAGTGCACCAATTACGAAATTAATTCGATGACACCAGCAGTAATTAGTATTAACATTTTTATATTCTGGGTTCTATTTAAAGAGGAAGGTCCCTGCGTAACACAGTTCATACTAACACAGACACAAAAGTTCACAATGAATATTATAGTGTGTGTGTTTTCTACCTCATATGTTGGTGTTCTTTAATTGGTGCATTTGTGATGGAGAGTCGTAGTGTCTGTAGTTATTGTATTGTTTCAGCGACTATTCTCGAGATCGCTCTTTGATATAATTTGTTCCCGTTTTCCTGTTACCTGCTGTTTCAATACCCTGTGTGGGTTATTATTATGTAAAAGGTATAACTAAAATACTACTCTTTTATTACAAAACTTTTAACGATAATGACCAAATTGAGCTTATATATTTATTTTATTTTATTTATTTATTTGCGTGAACATGTCTTAAATTGCAGATGGTCGTGCATGGATTATGATATACAATGTAATAGTATATAGTAGTATATAGTATGTATTATATATTATGTAGTCGGAAAGGGTCTGCACTGCATAACTCCGGTGTACAATATATAATGGTTTGTGTCGTGTATTATTTCGAATTGCTAATACGATTGCTATGAGATAACATTGACCTCAGGTGTTTTTTTGTAATTAATATCTAAAATAATCTCAAAATTACAAAAGTCTTGCTTTATTTATTAACTAATACTCAAAGCATAAGTTTTCTAAGGACAATCGCCCCATGTGCAGCTGTTATTTAAAAGTGCAAGCTTATTATTATACATACTAAAATTCTAAGGGTAACAACTACTAAATGTAAAAATAGAGAACTAATGTGAGATATACATTTACATTCGTTTATCCGATGAAAGATATTATATCCTTTATCTGACTACACTTTCCCTCTACAGAGATGACGTACAACGTTATTCTCCGGAGAGGGAGTCTCATTTCGTTAATGCATAATCCGTACTAATATTAATGCGAAAGTAACCTTTTTAATCCGATTATACGTGTAGTGTTCTACATGTGTAAGTGAGACCGTGTGTGTGCGTTTGTTTGCGTATTACTTCTTTTTAGCTTTGTCCGCCAGTTGAATATTTGGCGGAGACGCGATAATGTGCACTGTATAGTAAGAGGCAGTGACACGCTGTCTGCATGCAGTCGAATTGGGCCGGTACGACCAGGTTCCGATGCTAACGTAAAGTGATGGCCGTGCTGTCGCGTTTAGTGCGGGCTGTAAATAGCCTGTGGAGGGGGGAGGAGGAAGGAGGCAACGCATCTATATAACCTCTATGGGGATGTCTATGACGTCATAAAAACAAGTAAAAAGAATAAGCGGCGTTAACTCTTGCTAAAAAAAAGACTTTGAAATAGAGAAAATAGAGAAATAGAGAATGACCTTTGATTATATACACGTCAGAATGACATTACAAAATTACGGCTCGTTTTTTTGGCTACGGAACCTAAAAAGGGGTTTTTATTCTGTTGCGATGATGCTTATGGAATAATATAAATGCAGCTATGAATGTATATGTCTGTAGTTTGAATATTCCGTTTAGTTAAATATTCCTAGCTTACCTAAATTGTATTAAAACAGAATAATTAAACTTCAGCTATTTGAATTCTTGATATTAAATTAACCGCTAATCATAATGTTAGAATTTGTAATTATAATTATTAGATACAGTATTTATTCTTGCTTAACGTCAATGAACGGTACTTAAATAATAAACTTATCCTAAAATAAATTAAGTGGCATTTAGATACTTCATTACATGCTGTACGGTATATCACGTCGGGTGCGCTATATAAGTGACTGACTGATGATTATTCAGAGTCACCAGTATACACTATGACCGTACTCAGAAGGTTAAACGGAATTAAATAATTGAACCGACCGCAACATTTCCGTAGAAAGGTTTAATGAGGACTGAATCTGGTTTACAATAATGCTACGTGCATTACACAAGTTTTGCAATGTACACATACTTAGAAATATATCTTACACACATTCAACACTATGCATGCGTACCTACATGCAAATATCAAAATATTTGTAAGAGGTAGTGTCACACTGCATGCGTGCATGTTGAAGAAACGGGCTGGCACGACCAGGGTACCTCTCGCTTACACGAAACCGGTGTAAAGTGACCCATGGAGGGAGGAGGAGGAAGGGGGGCAGCGCACCTGTATAACCTACGTGTTGACGATGTCTATGGGCGTCAGCAGTCATGAAAATGGCTTCGATTGCTCGATTGCCCCTTTATGCTATAAAAAAACTTTTTGTTTATCCGAACCGGGATTCGCACTCGGAACTTCACGCCTGTGGTTGGACATGTGTACTACTAGACCATGAGGAAGGAAGTTCTCTCTCTGTTATTGAGCTCATGACAAGCGGCAGGCATTTCAAGGAATAGTTGCCATATTTATCTGTATTAACCATCAGCTTCTTCTTCTCTGTTTTAAATAAGTTCAACCAGACTGGCTGCCGCATGGACATCGTCGTCTCATCTGGGCAATGGTCCATAATTCTATATTTTTAATATAAAATATCAATATTTTTTGAATATAACATACTATCTTCCGCCCGCAGCCTCGCCCGCGTGGCTTTCGAACTACATAAATGGGAGTTATTGTACATGTAAAGCTTCCTCTTGAATCACTCTATCTATTAAAAGAAACCCAAAATCCAAAATCAAAATTTGTTGCGTAATTTTAAAGATATAAGCATACAGACACACAGACGGCGGAAAGCGACTTTGTTTTATACTATGTAGTGATATGGTTACTTATATAGCCACGTGCGTACTTTTTTCTTGGATTGAGTAATCCAACGCCCACGGCGTTGGATTACTTAATTTCAAGTGACTATTAGTTTGGACCCATTGCTGTGATAAGAATTAAATTTTTCTTATTGGTAAGTCGTATTTAGTTTGAGCTCTCATCGATCATGATACATGATTTTGTCCCAAAAAAACTGGTGAAAACCATTCGATATTTTCTGTTGTTCCGAGTTTGAATGCTAAAAAGGTCTTTGAATAGTGAAAGCATTAAAGTACTCCCAGAAACAAGCTTTATATTGTCGTGCCGTGTCTTTAAAAACGTTGTTTGGAGAAATCCTAGGATTTCTCCATACTATGCTACAAGGAATATTATTCAATATTTCCTATTGCCAAATCATATTTATTTGAGCTCTGTGGCTGGAAAGTAAACTTTGTAGAACGTTCGATCTTTACGTTTGTTTCCGACTTTGAAAGCTACAAAAGTTCCGCCTTTGAATTGTAAAAGTATGAAAGTACTGCCACAAGCTTTTTATTCTGTGTCTGAAGCTATTTCTCCTATCAAAAACGTTGTAACATCTCTTTACCAAGCAGGAAGAATGGTTGGAGTTATTGCATTTTGATTACGACGATTTGTTCAACTTATAAGTGACAGTTTTCTGATTGAATTGGAAGCTTCATTATAGCAATCTGAGTTGAATTACACGTCTCACGATTGTACGAGCAATGGGAACTTGTTTTTTTTTCAAAGTATAGGAGGTAAATGAGCAGACGGAGCCATTTTTATGACGCCGTCAGCCCTAGACATCTGGATAAAGGCTATACAAATGAGTGCCCCTTCTTTCACGGGCCACCGGCTACTTATACACCGCATGAAATGGGACAGCAGAGCTGTCACATTAATGTGAATTTTATGTTCTATGTAACCTCTATGCAGATCTCAATGGCCGTGAAAATGGCTCCTAATGTTCCTTTGCCCCTTATACTATAAAAAAACGTAAAAATGTATGATAGTCTGCCAAAGGAGTTTGAATACAAGCACCGTGACGCTAGATTTTTAGTAAATTATTTAGACAATTATTAAAAATACTGTCACAACTAATGCTTAGGAGGAAACGTGCGTAGACTTGAATGTTCATCTCCCACGGGTCAAGAACTTAATAGAGACAATTTTCTTTATTGCATACGGGGACAAATAAAGTTCGGATGTCTGCGGGCATATTGAACCATAAATATCCGCGTATCCATGAGCTATGCGTCGCTCTCTATCAGCAGCTACATATCACACTACAGATCACGGTACTTTCACGTGAACTCGTAAAACAGTAATCCGCACGAAACGCGACTGCATATCTTTTTTTTTTTTTTTTTTTT
>LUGF01026696.1:490225-525038 GCA_001625245.1 Calycopis cecrops | reverse complement strand
CCTAACCTAACCAATCCAAGTATGATTCTGCATATATATTTAACAAGTTTCCTTTGTTTAAATCAATGTTTTTATCGCATTCTAGTGAGACATTTTCCTTGTTTGACGCCATTGTTACTGTGAGCGCCGCGAGTGTTAAAATTGGGAACTATATTCTGTCAAAGAGGCGAATAATGACACGGACTATTACATTACGGCTAGCCATATTGAATAACGTTTAGCGGCGAACACTTTCTGGCGGAGTTTGACCTAGCCGTATTCGATCCGGCTAAGCGTAGACCCGCCGCATTACAAAACGGCCCTGTTTTTCTAAATGGCTAGCCGTAATGTAATACGGCGGATTATACAATCCGACTGCGACATACACATACATAGAAATATATCTTACACACATTCAACACTATGCATGTGTATCTACATGCAAATATCAAAATATTTGTAAGAGATAGTGTCACACTGCATGCGTGCATGTTGAAGAAACGAGCGGGCACTACCAGTGTACCTCTCGCTTACACGAAACCGGTGTAAAGTGACCCATGGAGGGAGGAGGAGGTAGGGGGGCAACGCACCTGTATAACCTACGTGTCGACGATGTCTATGGGCGTCAGCAGTCATGAAAATGGCTTCGATTGCTCGATTGCCCCTTTATGCTATAAAAAAACTTTTTGTTTATCCGAACCGGGATTCGCACTCGGACTGTGGTTGGACATGTGTACTACTAGACCATGAGGAAGGAAGTTCTCTCTCTGTTATTGAGCTCATGACAAGTGGCAGGCATTTTCAAGAAATAGTTGCCATATTTATCTGTCTTAACCATGAGCTTCTCTGTCTCTGTTTTAAATAAGTTCAACCAGACTGGCTGCTGCATGTACATCGTCTTCTCATCTGGGCAATGGTTAATAATTCTATATTTTTAATATACAAAATCAGTAATTTTTGAATATAACATACGTGGATTTCGTCCGCGTGGATTTCGCACTTTAAAAATTGAGTTATTATACATATAAACCGTCTTCTTGAGTCACTCTTTCTATTAAAAGAAACCCCATCATAATCTGTTGCGTAATTTTAAAGATAATAAGCATACAGACACACAGACGGCGGAAAGCGACATTGTTTTATACTATGTAGTGATAAGGTAACTTATATAGCCACGTGCGCACTCTCTTCTTACTGATGACTGTGGGCCTTGGATTACTTAGCGTCAAGTGACTGCTCGTTTGGACCAATTGCTATGATAAGAATTCCATATTTCTTATTGGCAAGTCGTATTTAGTTTGAGCTCTCATCGATCATGAATTCATGATACAGGATGTTGTGCCAAGAAAACTTTTGAAAACCATCAGATCATTTCGGTTGTTCCGAATTTTAATGATACAAAGGTTCAGTTTTTGAATTGTGAAACTATTAAAGTACTTCCAGAAACAAGCCTCATATTCCGTGTCTTTAAAAACGTTATTGCTTGGAGAAATCCTAGAATTTCTCCATACTATGCTACAAGAAATATTATTCAATATTTCCTATTGCCAAATCATATTTATTCGAGCTCTGTGTCTGGAAAGTAAACTTTGTGGAACGTTCGATCTTTACATTTGTTTCCGACTTTGAAAGCTACAAAAGTTCCGTCTTTGAACTCTAAAAGTATGAAAGTACTGCCACAAGCTTTTTATTCTGTGTCTGAAGCTAGAATTTCTCCTAACAATAACGTTGTAACATCTCTTTACCGAGCTGAAGGAAAGGTTGGAGTTATTGCATTTTGATTACGACGATTTGCTCAACTTATAAGTGATAGTTTTCTGATTGAATTGGAAGCTTCATTATAATCTGAGTTGAATTACACGTCTTACGATTGTACGAGCAATGCGAACTTGTTTTTTTTCAAAGTATAGAAGGGTAAATGAGCATACGGAGCCATTTTAATGACGCCGTCAGCCCTAGACATCTGGATAAAGGCTATACAAATGCGTGCCCCTTCCTTGACGGGCCACCGGCTACTTATACACCGCATGAAATGGGACTGCAGAGCTGTCGCTTTAAAGGGAATTTTATGTTCTATGTAACCTCTATGCAGATGTCTATGGGCGTCGTTAGTCATGAAAATGGCTCCTAATGTTCATTTGCCCCTTATACTATAAAAAAACGTAAAAATGTATGATAGTCTGCCAAAGGAGTTTGAATACAAGCACCGTGACGCTAGATTTTTACTAAATAATTTAGAGCATTATTAAAAATACTGTTACAAGTAATGCTTAGGAGGATACATGCGTAGACTTGAATATTCATCTCGCACGTGTCAAGAACATAATAGAGAGAATTTTCTTTATTGCATACGGGGACAAATAAATACCGAAAGTCCGGATGTCTGCATGCGAACCATAAATATCCGCGTATCCATGAGCTATGCGTCGCTCTCTATCAGCAGCTACATATCACACTACAGATCCCGGTTCTTTCACGTGAACTCGTAAAATAGATCCACACGAAACGCGACTGCATATCTGTTACTTAACGCTAAAGTTGTATCTATGTACGAAAGGCAACTGGCTCATGTTGAGCTACATAATATACAAATCCGTAATACCACTACTTTTCGGGATATATTTATATTAAGTGTAATAGGTAGTGCACGTTGCATGCATGCATTTAGCTTAATTGGGCCGGATCGACCGGGGAGGTATCCCTCGCGTGCACGACACCGCGAAAAGTGACAGCTGTGCTGTCGCGTTTCGTGCGCTGTGTAAGTAGCCGGTGGCCCATGTAGGAGGGAGGAGGGTGGAGGGGCAATGCATCTGTATAGCCGATGTCTATCGGCGCCGGTAGTCATGAAAGTGACTCCGATTGCTCGTTTGCCCCTTATACTATAAAAAAAGCTTGCTGAACCGATTCAGATACAATTAACAGATAAATTTAAAGCAATCTTGTACTTACTTCCTAGTCCTACTTTCTTCTGATTAAATTCGTTGCGGGTCCTAAGACAGATTTAGCTTGACCCTCGGGCTCCCTACGTTCATATCAATGATGTCATGTGTCATGTGTGGTTGCCTCTGTCGATCCTGGCGACACAGGAGTAGCAGCGGCGAGAACAAGAGAGCCAAGCCCGTTTAGAAAAAAGATATATTTAAATTATATTGAACCTCATATAATTATACGATATATCTTAAGTGACAGGAATCCTATCATGTGATGAAATATCCTATCATGTTTTTTACTGTTTCTCAGTAAAAAAATACATTTTTGCTACTTTGTTTTGTATCAACAACCTTTTATACATATAATAATATGTACATATAATAAAACAGTGGGTAACATTCGTGTGTTTATATGAATGAAACTTTTTGCCTGGTCAACATCAAAAACACTTTTTACAGCGGTAAAATCGATCATTCCCATGGGAAATCAGAATTTTAGCACACTGCAAGCAAACAATAACAAATTACTTTGATTATAATATTACTACGTACGCGAACGAAGTCGCAGGCACCGGCTATTACATATAATAATAGTCGTTTATATAACTTTCGGCGCGAAATGTAATGAAAGTTATAAAATTTTGTATATTTTGTAGAGGCAAATTATAAATATTTTAAACCCTTTTGTAGTGGTCAAAAATATGTTAATTCGAGGGTTTCCTCGAGAAAATATTTACACTAGAATAATATAGAATAATATTACAGGTTAGAGGTTAAATAAGAATATGAGAATAGTAAAACTAGAGATAATTGAATTCACAGAATTATATTTATTTTATTTTGTTTTATTATTCAAAAGTGAAGTACCGTAAAGTGACTTACGGGTACAATACTTATTATAGTTTCGTTATAAAACAATATTTGTTTAAAGATCGTTGGTCTGCCTCTGGTTCTCTTGTCTATTTGTTCCCTATTATTTATTATACTAGCTGCGGCCCGCGGTTTTATCCGCATAAATTCCGTGGAAAATCATCCCGTGGCATCCTATAGGAACATTTTTTTGTGATAAAAACTATCCTGTGTGTTAATCCAAGTTACTATGTGTGTGCCAAATTTCATGAAAATCGGTTCTGCAGTTCTTGCGTGAAGGAGTAACAAACAAACATACAAACTTTCGCATTTATAATATTAATAGGAAAATAGGATGCAAGGGCCACCGAATATTTACACACAACACCTAACGCGACAGCACGGCTGTCACTTTACGCCGGTATCGTGTAAGCGAGAGGTACCTCCCCGGTCATGCCGGCCCAGTTCGTCATCAATATATCGCAGCACTACCTCACAAAATATACGAGATTTTATATCATATTAGAGGAGATTTGATCGCATTTTTCACTGGACCGGCTTTTAATTAAAATGTCTTCTCAAATTTGATCTCCTGACGTAAGATTTGATATGTCATCGCCGCTCGACTCCGACAAGATTATCAGAAGACATGTCGTCCTGTCGGAGTCACTCGTTTTGATAATAATCACATAAATCCAATTATGCCCCGTGGAGGGGGACGACAAAGGAGGCAACTGTACAACGTCCATGCGGTTGTTTTTGGATGTCGCGTCGGTTGTTGTATAATCTCGAGCTCCGATTTCGTATGCCCCCTTACACTATAAAAAAAAATTAAGAATTCAGGGATTTCTTTTATGCCGCCTCTAGTTTGCATAAGACTGGTGTAAAGAGACTGCTCTGTTGTCGCGTTCCTTTCGGTGTGGGAGTTTCCGGTGACCCATTAGGGAGAAAGGAGGACGCATCTACATAGCCTTGGTTGTATGGATACTTATGGGCGTCGATAGTCCCCACAAACTTCGTCCCCTTTTAAAAAAACTAGTGCAATTTAACAACACTTGTATTTGTCACATCAACACAAAACTCCGTTCGTGACTACGATATAGCTATATCTCTCAACAGTCAAGACATATTGTGCGCGTCATAATAGTTAGCAAGTCTACAAGATACACCATGAGTCAAATAGCTAAAGGAAATATTAAAAATCCTGCTAAGATGCACTCGCTAAAAAGGACCACTCTTCATAGATTTACAGAAATAATTGAAAAACCGAAATAAAGATAAATTTTATTTATTTCTGAATATAGTTATACAAATGCAAAGGTTACATTTTTATTTTTCTACATATTTTTCCAAAACCAATAAACCATGTTTCTAAGACAACTAACATTACCCATCATTTTGAATAAATGTATAATAATAAATGTAAATAAAATAATAACAAGCATCATATTGCATATTTTTTTGTTTGCAAGCATTCATGTAACGTTTTTGATTGTTTAGCACAAGATATTATGAAAATTATGCCCCAAAATGAAACTTGGGTTTTTTGCTTATGACACCTGTTTTCTACAACACAAATATGCAGAAGAATGGGCTTGGCTTTTTAAGATATAACTGTCTAATTACATTGGCAATCATAGCATGGCTTGTTCTTGTAACTGTCACATTTACAGTTCTTGTTGATAGAGTTGGCACATCGACAATCATTGCAAGTCTTCTTGTTATCAGAATTGTCACATGGACAATCATTGCAAGTCTTCTTGTTGTCAGAATTGTCACATGGACAATCATTGTAAGTCTTCTTGTTGCCAGAATTGGCACATGGACAATCATTGCAAGTCTTCTTGTTGTCAGAATTGTCACATGGACAATCATTGCAAATCTTCTTGTTGCCAGAGTTGACACATGGACAATCATTGCAAGTCTTCTTATTGACAGAATTGTCACATGGACAATCATTGCAAGTCTTCTTGTTGACAGATTTGTCACATGGACAGTCCTTGCTAGTTTTCTTGTTGACAGAGTTGACACATCGACAATCATTGCAAGTCTTCTTGTTGCCAGAATTGGCACATGGACAATCATTGCAAGTCTTCTTGTTGACAGAATTGTCACATGGACAATCATTGCAAGTCTTCTTGTTGACAGAATTGTCACATGGACAGTCATTGCAAGTCTTCTTGTTGACAGAGCTGGCACATCGACAATCATTGTAAGTCTTCTTGTTGCCAGAGTTGGCACATGGACAATCATTGCAAGTCTTCTTATTGACAGAATTGTCACATGGACAATCATTGCAAGTCTTCTTGTTGACAGATTTGTCACATGGACAGTCCTTACAAGTTTTCTTGTTGACAGAGTTGGCACATCGACAATCATTGCAAGTCTTCTTGTTGCCAGAATTAGCACATGGACAATCATTGCAAGTCTTCTTGTTGACAGAATTGTCACATGGACAATCATTGCAAGTCTTCTTGTTGACAGAATTGTCACATGGACAGTCATTGCAGGTCTTCTTGTTGACAGAGTTGGCACATCGACAATCATTGTAAGTGTTCTTGTTGCCAGAATTGGCACATGGACAATCATTGCAATTCTTTTTGTTGATAGAATTGTCACATGGACAGTCATTGCAAGTCTTCTTGTTAACAGAATTGTCACATGGACAATCATTGCAGGTCTTCTTGTTGATAGAATTGTCACATGGACAATTATTGTATTTCTTGGGCTTTATGTTTTTCTTGCAAATACAATATTTACTGTTTGAACACAGACAGTCATTGCATTTCTTTAGTTTCACGCTTGTTCTCTCTTGGCATTGGCAGTTGTTGCATTGTACCATATTTCCTTCTTTATCTACAGACACGCAGATACAAGAATTCCCAATAGAAATACATTGGCATCCAGATTTTCCGCATTGACAGTCACCGCAAATACTAAGTGCCAAATTGGCATTTCCAGAAGTTTCCGTCGCCTTTTTCCGAATGGATTTACAGGAAAATTGGCTACACTGGCAGTCTTTGCACATGACGATGTTATTATTCACATCCAAAGACAGACAGATGCATGCTTCATCATCAGTACGGATGCAGAAGCAGTCCTTTTTGTTTGTTTCGACGTCGTACGGACGATTTTCATTAATGGTCATTTTGCAGCAAGGCATTTTCAATTGTTATCACCTGCAATTTAAAAAAATATATTAATGATATTATTAACAGAGAGTAAAATTTTTGAAGAGTCACTTCACGCAGAATCTTAAAATTTTGAAGGTAAAGAGCCTCAAAGAAAAAAGAGTAACCTTTAAAGGGTGATATATACCATATATATGCATCTGTCAAGAAAATGAAGAGGATCCCAGTGACCACTTGATTTTCTTTAATATAACCAAGTTAAAATAGTGCAAGTTAAAATAAATATTATTATCCCGGTCATTTAGAGTTGTACCACGGAAAAAACATCACAAAATTCTATTTTTAGTTCATTTCATCGAAATGATCCTGCTAATGTGGTACGCAATCGATGTACGAACTATAAGAAGTTTCTTGTTCACATGTTTTGGCCTTTTCAATGAATCGCAGGTCCGTTGAAAAGGCCCACGTCTAGCTGTTGACCTATTAAAGACGCTGATGATGGTAAGTTACACAGAAATAACTAGCAGTGCCACGAGGTTTCACCCACATAACCCGAGAACTCACTATTCATAGTAGCGTGATAGTTATAGTCTTCCTCGATGATTTTTTTTTATGATATAGGAGGGCAAACGAGCAGCCGGAGCCATTTTCATGACTACCGACGCCCACAAACATCCGCATAGAGGCTATACAGATGCGCTGCCATCCTTTCTCCTCCCCAGCACAGCTGTCACTTTACGCCAGTCTCGTGTAAGCGAGAGATACCTCCCCGGTCGTGCCGGCCCAATTCGACTGCATGCAAGCATGCAGTGTGGCACTACCTCTTACCAAAATTGAATTATCAAACACTGATTATTTCAATTCGGTAGTAGTAATCAGTTGTGCCTGAGGTTAGCGTATGTATAATAATAATAATTAGCCATATAAAATACACAGATAATAGACGGTTAAAATTAATATTTTGGTAAACAGTTTTAGGCTGCATGCAGCCCAATTGGGGTACGACATGGGAGGTACATCTCGCTTACACGATGCCTGCGTTAAAGTGATAGCTGTGCTTGCGCGTTTCGTCCGGTATATAACGCATCTATATAACATCTGTGCGGATGTCTATGGTCGTTGGTAGTCATAAAACGGCTCCGATTGCTCGTTTATCCCCTTATACTATAAAAAAATAAGATAGCAGTAGTAGAATATGGTCCATGTAGGAGGCAGGAGCATGGAGGGCAACGCATCTGTATAGCCTATGTAAGGATGTCTATGGGTGTCGGTAGTCATGAATATGTCTCCGACTGCTCGTTTGCCCTATTCTATAAATATTATAAATGCGAAAGTTTGTATGTCTGTTTGTTTATTTGTTTGTTTGTTTGTTACTCCTTCACGTAAAAACTGCTGAATCGATTTTCATGAAATTCGGCACACATATAGAGGGTAACTTGGATTAGCACATAGGAACCAAAAAATGTTCCTATGGGATGCCATGGGATCATTTTCTATATTCCACGGGATCTAAATTTAGGCGGGTGAAACCGCGGGGCGCAGATAATTATACTATAAAAATAAATATTGATAAAGATAATAACAAAACAACACTTACTTGATAATTCCTTGTAGACAACGGCTGATTGCGCACACTGAACTGATATCCAGTGATAAGACGATGGCGCTCTTATACTGTGTATTAGACATTAGTGCCGTGTGCTCCGCGCGGAGTGCAGCCGTACTGTGCGCTACATCCTCGTGGCAAGTGCAGTGCCGTGTGCACAACGACGTCTATAGTGCCTAATCTAGAAGTTTCCTTGCGGAGATGAATCATGAGAAAAGAAATGAGTTGTGTTTTTACTCAGCTGTGGCACGAGTGCTACGTATTATGAAAGTGCATTTATCTAGTTGAGCTGTTGCGTATGTGGTTTTCCGGTGGCGCATTGTGGGTGATAGGGGTGAAGGATATGGCGAGTTGCCGTCTTTCACCACTTTCATCCAACGGGCCTTTGGCAACGGGCAAATAACACGAAAATGCAGCCATTACTTTCGACGATATTATGCTCCGGCCTACTACTACTAAAGCAGGAATAACAACTATATGTGTATAAAGCTGAATTAAGCACCAAGTCTGAAATACTATGAGTTTGAACGCGCAGGCGGAGTCAAGTAAGAGGCAGTGCCACGATGCATGCATGCATGTAGCCGAAATGGACCGGCACGGTAGGAGGTACCTCTCGCTTACACAAAACCGGGGCAAAGTGACAGCTTCGTGCGGTGTGTGAGTATTTAGTGGCCCATGGAGGTGGGAGGTGAAAGGAGGGCAACGCATCAAAAACTACACATAGTTAAAACTACAGACTTATCATTTAAGCTATAGGTTATATGTATGTATAAACGAAACTTGCTGGAGGTATACATACATACTTTATCCGTGTTTAACAATCTCCCAGTCGGCTGATCCATTTCTGTTAACATCCAATCGTGATTACCTAATGCACGGGGTTCGTTCTCGAGCCTGGTCGATGGCGGGCCAACTTTTGTTTTGGCTAACATCCTGGCAACTCACCGACACAACTACCTTTTGGTCGTGAAAACTTAGTTCATGGTAATGTAAACTTCAAAGTTCAATTAAACCTCTCAAATGTAATTTTATTTCAAATAACTCATTAAAAAAAATTAAATTATTCAATAACCAGATTGATGGCGGCGTGTTTGTATGAGGGGAATATGTCAAGGAAACAAGACAAGTAAGTATGTAAGAATCCTGCCCCAAGGTACTTAGTTCTTGACTCTTACTACCCCATCTGGGAACTGGCGAGAAAATGCTCTGTTGATTAAAAATTGCATATTTTTTTCAATATAGTATAATGGGCATGTTCATGACTACCGACGCCCATTAACATCCGCACAAAGGCCACACAGATGCCTTCTGCTCCATTCTCCTACCTCCTACATGGGATATTTACACACCGCACGAAGCACGACAGCACAGCTGTCACTTTACGCCGGTGTCGTGTAAGTGCGAGGTACCTCCACGGTGTTGCCGGGCAATTCAACTGCATGCATGCAGCGTGGTACTACCTCTTACTCACATGAAACAACATTGAAATAAATCGTAATATACGTGACAATCTTGGAAAATGGAGGCAGAGGAATTTAGGATGGAGACTAAAATCCTAGCGGTACGAATGTAGAAATCATAACCCGTTTTAATTTATGAGCTTTAATTCAAACAATGAGAAAACACCTTTTCTTTATAGCGCTATTAACGCAGAGCGTTGCGTCGACGTGAGGGAAGGCGTTATTACTGACTTCAACGGAACTAGGGATGCGCCATTACATTAATACGCATATCGATACACACTGGCTTTTTGAAAGCACGTTTAGCACGACCTTCAGCAATGAAGACAACGACCAAGAAGAAGAAGAATAGGTAGATTAAACGTTAACTATGTTGCCAATAACTTTTACAGCCTTTTTTATGTTCGAATAAACTAGAAAATGTTAGATTTTTTAAATACAGATAAATGTGATTTATGGAAGTTATGTAATTGTTCCTATAAATAAGAATATTTAAATTAAAATTATTTATAGCTCTATTAACGCAGAATGTTGGTCCACGTGAGGGAAGGCGTTATTATTGACTTCAACGGAACTAGGGCTGCGCCCAATAGAGTATATTAGTATATCGATACAGGTTGGCATTTTATAAACACAAGTAGGTAGATTAAATATTTAAGTTGGTGTTAATGTCTTGTCTAGTTACGAATAAGCTAGACATGCTTTTTTGTATGTCTAAGTACCATTAGTACTATAGTTAAGAATATGTAGTTTAAATGCCATAGTGTTTATTAAAAGATACCCTATATTGACGAACTTAAGGAAGTTTAAAAAGAAGATTAGCTAATATAAAATGTTGACTAGAATCTCGAGTTTAATATTTAGTTCCACATTAATATGTTCGAACGTTCGACGTGAAAGTTGGAAGGCGTTATTACCGACTTCAACGGAACTAGGGCTGCGTTCCCTGTTTACAGAACACACATATCGATATAGACTAGCATTTTATGAGCACATAATATGTAGATTAAACATTAACTATAACTTGTTCAGTCTTTAACTTTAGTTGGTTACTTTTACAGTTTTACGTATCTATGAATAAACTAGATAGTGTTAGTTCAAAATGATTAAGCGATATACAGGGTGTCCCAAAAGTCAACGTCCAACCGAAAACGTGAGCTAGGCTAAGTTATGTTGGTTCTTATAAAAGCTAAAAATTTTTTTTTTTTTTTTTTTTTTGTTTTTAAATTTTAAGGTTACTTGCCGAAATAGCATAGTACATTTTTTTTTTCAAGACAGACTATTAAAGTTGAGTGTTGAAGTCATTTTCATGTCATGGTTGGGCATAAAACGGATATTATTTTCTACAGCGTCAATTTTTAAAAAATCGCTGTCATTTTAAAAATACGTGAGGTAGATTTTTTTTTTAATTTTTATAAGAACCAACATAACTTAGCCTAGCTCAGGTTTTCGGTTGGACGTTGACTTTTGGGACATCCTGTATATCTATTCAGCGATATAGCGATAATAAGATAAACGGGATTATGTATGTGTAAGTAATTATTCCTACTATTACGTATTATGTAGATAAAAATTCTGAGTAAAAGAAATCCTATATTGATTGAATTAAATAGTTCATATAAAAGTTCGACTTGAATCTCGAGGTAATTATATGGTGGTGAATTATATAATACATTAATTTTATATGTACGGTTAGCGGAGTAATATAAAAAAAACTGGTATAAACCTTATTAGTTGCTCTATCGTAAATTGTAAATTACACTTTCGTATTACTAAAAATGAAAATATCTTCTAAACTGGTAAAAACTTCTGATATTATGATAATAAAAATAAAACCTCTTAGCAAGTTTATGTAAGTATAGATAAATAATCACGTCTAGAGATTGATTTTTAAATCACAAATAAATAAAAAATATACCTTTGTATTTTTAATAGGAATTTAAAATAAAATTGGTCAAATAAAATATTAAGATTAAATGTTAAATATGAGTTGTTAATTTTCCAGCACGTCAGATTATCCTTTTTTTGTTGGCAGGGGATGTATGATAGCTAGGAGCCCGAGTGGCTCCTACAACCATGTCGGACTCGACACTTAGTGCAATACCGACTAAACTCCTGTGGGTGCCTTCAGCCGCTATAATTGGAGGGTCCCGGATCTGCAAGCAAAACGGGTCCCTCCAGCGACAGGCTGGCCTCGACGAGGGCAGACTTCTCCACCATAGGGACTGTGCGGCTGTCTCTGAACAGTCCCTACTACGACGTGGAACCGTTCAATGGGATCAGGTTCCTATACTGACTACTGGCCCCAGTTCTCGAAAGGACCACCAACGTCCTCCCTGCCGTCTGCTGATTCAGAGGAACGAGCAGAGGACCCCGAGTCGAGCTGCTCTTAGTCTGGCCTCTCCCCCCCAAGTCTGACCGGTATGGGTAGCTCTGTCCGGCATAACCTTGGGGATCACAGAGGCACGCAAGCCCCTTCACCTCGACAAGGTGGCAGCATCTCCGGGGAGGAATTCAGATTATCCTACAACATCCATTTTATTACGATTAAATGTGATATTTTTCGATAAAAAATATGAACAACATGCACATCACTATCGCACACCGTGTCCCACAAGGAGCGGAACACCTTAACGCGAATTTTGTAAAACACGGCATAATTGCCTCAACCCGACGAAATTCATTGCTCGCTATTTATCAACATGAACTTCCATTATTTCTTATTATCTGCGTTAAATTCCTCACAGCGGGCCCGGAGTAGGGCTGCCATCCGTCCGGGATTCTCCGGATTTGTCCTGGTTTGAAGGGCGGCGGCTGGGGGCCGTCCGGTACGGGATTCTGAAAAGTATCCGGATGTAAAATGCTCGGGAAAATAGTTTTTCAGAGTTGTTAAGGAAAATAACCATATTTCACTCAAATCTCCGGGATTTTTGTCATGTTTTATCCGGCGTCGGCTATTTAGGCGATGGCAACCCTAGGCCGGGGTAAATTCAGTTAGCGAATTAAGAAAGTGTTGTCAGCCATTCTTATTTAACGTTTGTTGGAAATATGAGAACATTTATCTGAAGTCAAAGTCAGAACTTGGTAATGTACCGGCCGTCAGACCGAGTTATTATAATGAAAGTACCTTTTGCGAGTAATTTTAAAATCTAATTCAAGTATATTATTATTTTTATAGCGAAGAAAACGACCATTTAGATTATGGTAAGTGATCGCGCCGTCTTTTTGCATCCGAATACGATGTTATCGCCCTCGCATGGAACATTTCGACTCTCACGCACCACACAGAACGTGACAGCATAGCCTCCACACATCGTTCTATGACTACAGATTACCTCTACGATTCGACAATACAACAAGGACATTTCTTAAGAACTCATCATGTTTAATGCTGTGTATAAGTGGCTGGTGGTATGTATAACCTCTTTGCGGACTATGGGCGTCGATAGTCATGAAAAGGGCTCCAACTGCTCGTTTGGCCCCCTCTACAAAAAAAACTTCAAAGTGTTTTCCATCGATATCATTAAGATTATATTTTTGACGCTGCTCTCATAACTTTGCCAGCGGGGCGACCGCCCGCGCGTTTCTATTAGGCTCATCAATTAGTTCTAACAATCCTTCGGCCTTATCATATCTTGGGTATCATGAGCGAATAGCCTCATATAAGAATTTATTTCCCTCCTGATAAACGTACTCGTATGTATTTATTTTTTATAATTGTATATATTTAAATTGTGATTATTATGATAGATACATAGACCTATCTAAGAAAAGAATGAAACACCCAGCAGACGCAGCTTAAACCGTCTCTATGACTAGGGTCAGGATGGAACCTGACCTCATTTTGCGACCGTCGGGCTCGCAAAATGAAGAAGATGCCAGAAGAAGTTGATCTAAATTTTCAGATTTTTAACCCCACTATTTTGGAGTAGCTTGTCCACCCCTTGAGGGGGACCGGACCTGTCGCCGAGGTACCCTGTTGCTGACAGATCCGGAGCACCTCAGTATAGACGGCCGATGCACAAATGCATTTATCCGCGTGACCAAACACAAAAAAAACCTATCCCAGATCTTCTGCCTTCGTTGTCCTCGGTTACTGAATAATAAATTTCATTTGTAAGTCACAGATAAACATTAAGATAAGCGTTGATAACGTGCGAGGTTGAAGGTTGTCGTACTGGCAGCGTCGACAATGAAAATTAAAAGCAAAACGTGTCTCTTACTTTTAACAGTACATATATTTTAGTAAGAGTTAGTGCCAGGCTGCATGCTTGCATGCAGTCGAATTGGGCCGGCACGACCGGGGAGGTACCTCTCGCTTACATGAGACCGGCGTGAAGTGACAGCTGTGCTGTCGCGTTTCGTGCGGTGTGTAAGTAGCCGGTGGCCCATGGAGGTGGGAGGAGAAAGGGGGGCAGCGCATCTGTATAGTCTCCATGCACATGTCTATGGGCGTCGGTACTCATGAAAATGGCTACAACTGCTCGTTTGCCCCTTATACCATAAAAAAAAAAATATTAAAAAATATTCAAGAAAATGAAATGCCCGAAGTGACAGTGGCTTGTGGCGTTCCGTGGAGTGTCCTATGTCCAAGATACGTCGTTTGTCAAATAATGATCCAGATGTAGTAGTGTATAATAGTTTGGCGAACTCATGGTTTGATGGAACTTGAACATGTTGTAGATGTAGCTGATTTTATTTAAATACTATATAACAGCTATAGTGTATTCTATTTAGTTTCATTTACACTTAAAGATAACTAATTTAAGACGAGTTACTTATTACACAGCAACCTATTTGTGAAAACATTTAATTGTTGTATGTTTGTTAAATTTCAAATGTTATCTATCACTGTTTGTTTTCCGAATAAATAAAAATAAAATAAATAAAAATAAAATGTACCTACCTATTCAATGCCTTGAGAGGTACATGTTGAAATATTTTCGTAACAGATTGTTATCCTTGCACTGTAACTGTTTAGATTCAATACGACATGGGAAGTGGCACTCAAACCTTAATGCTGGCCCTTATATTTTAATTAATATGACTCTGAACGAGCCTTTGTCCAATATTAAAATATTTGTTATATACAACATTGCAGCAGAATACTAGAGTTGTTTTAAAAAATTCACCTTAGATTAATTTAAGACTGTTTTATGTAATTGTTTATTTATAAGGGCACTCACGACGTCATCGTTAAGCGCTAAGTCCTATATTGTTCTTTAAGAAACGTGCTCTCGTTCACACAATACCGACATGGCGTGTTTAAATATATACAACTAAGTAGGTACTACTGGAATAAATAATACCGCCTTTTAAAATTTTAAATTGTTCATTTAGAAATAGAAATGAAAACACAGCTATACCTTTTCCTACTGAACCTATACATACAAGTAATAACGAGGAACATCCACAAACAGATTTAAACACTAATTAACAGATATAAAAAGTAATTAAATGTAGTAAAGTGCAATACCATTCCCAAAAGGGAACAACTAGAAATAAGAAAGTAATTAAATGTACCTAATACAATTCCCGAAACTCAGTTAAATAATTATGGTCACCTAAATTGGTAACCATAATCGTATTTACAAAAACTACATTGTTTTTTTTATGGCATAAAGGAAAAACAATCGGATGCAATGGGTGACCATCGGTGCCCATCCCATTCTAATAAGTTGATCCTTAAGCCGAATAGACTACCGGTAACTTACATGCCGCACGATACACGAAAACATGACCATTACTGTTCAGCGCGGTATGATGCGAGCTAGATGTAACCCCTGTAGTGGCAGTCCATTTCGGCTTGCTTAAAAAATATGAGTTCGTGCCACTAATGCAATTAACTATGAGGAAAAAATGACTATATACCATCTCGCAATTTCAAAGAACACTGGGAATTGGAAAAAAACCTGGCGCAAATTAGATCAGACGATGCAATTTCTCGTCCGTCGCAAGACAAAACAAAGTGAATTCGAGAAAAAAAAGTACATCGAAGACACTTCGCAGTACAATCAGTAGATTTCACGTCTATAACGGAATTTCCGCACGGCGCTGCGCACTCTTTTGTTTTCTTTTCTTCAACATTCCAGATTCTCTTTTCCAAGATGCAAAAGTCCGGTTCCTGTGCATTCTTACTGTGGAAAGTTTTACATTTACATAATACGATGTTCTTTATTATGTATGTACATGTACTTCTGTGCGGTTTCGAGTGTTTAATATTTAGAATAATCTCGTGCCTCTTGGTGTGGTGGTAAGTACGTTCCGGTGTAGTCCACGGTTCCAGTCTCGGGTGAGCTATTAAATTCTGCGCAATTAGCTAGGCTAGTCTCTATAAAGGAAATTCGGAGAGGAGGACATAAATGTTTTCCTACAGTAAAATGATTTTAGGTAAAGTGTCAATTATCGTCTAGCATTCACAGAAAGAGGCCCTGAAGCAGTAGGCAGAGAAAAGCCTTTGATGACGATGATGAAAGTGACGGCTATGCCATTGCGTTTAGTGCGGTGTGTGTAGTCGGTGGCCCATTGGGGGTGGCGGTAACCTTGCTGATATTAATGAGAGTGCACAGTCATGGCTTATAAACCTCTATCATCTGCTAAGTGCAAGATAGCTTGATCAATACTTTAAGTAACATTTTTATATATAGACCAAGTTCTGCTGAATCTAATTTTCAGTCTTATTCCGATAATATACCGTCTGATCACTTATAGAATCAATTTTGATAACGCCAGAGATATGAAGCGGAAATAAAATGGAATTTGAAAATATCTGGAATATTCCACAATGCAAATGCGTTCCAGGTGACATCCGGGTTTCCTCAATATTCTTTAATGGGGCATTTTGAATAATATTGCTATCAATATTTTCAATATTATAATAGCACCTATACGTTTTTGGGATCACAGAAAAATATGTTTATTTTTAACAAGAAAATAAACTGAGATTGTATAAGTGTAAGTGTAACATTTTAAAATATCAGTAGGTATACAAGAAAACGGCGCATTGTGAGATATAACTTTTTTTTGTTCACCTTTATATTTCTAATTTATTTGTTCAGGCGTAACTGCCCTTTTAAATAAAGACAGTAAAATAACTACGCCTTTTAATGGGACGACGCCAATCACAGTAAAACAGCAAAGCCCCGCGGTTTTACTCGCTTTACCCGCTTGCTCCGTATACGTTTTCATCGTCTTTACTCTATGCCAGAGAGCCTTTTATGCTATATAGCGTTTCTTAATAATGCTATATAACATTTAATTATTGTTCCGTTTCAGAGAACATTAGAAAAAACATAACCGGGTCGCGCAATTAACATAACGCAATTTTATAGTATAAGAGGGCAAACAAGTTGTCGAAGCCATTTTCAGTACTACCTGTCTGGCGCATGTAGCGTCTAAGCGAGAGGTACCTCCCCGGTCGTGCCGGTCCAGTTCGGCTTCACGCACACATAGCGTGACACTACTTCCTATGAATGTAGTTGAACAAATAACAATCCATCCATAATAACTTTTACATTTGTTACATTACTTTACATTATATTTATTATACAATACACAATAACTTTGAAAGCGCTCATAATTGATGTAGGAACTTACACAGCATAACGTTTGAAGTAAAAGGAGAAAATAAATGATATTTTTTGTAAATTCGGCCGATTTTCGCATACAAATCCTGTAAAAGCTCTGATCAGATAAAAGCTTTCTCAAACTTTATGGGCTTCGTTACAAAAACGTAAAACTCTGTAATTCGATAAGCTCTTGTACTGGAATCAAGTAAATACTCCTTCCTTGTAAATACTCAACGCATATTATTGTGGATGTACTTTATGTTCGGTTATGTAGATTTATTATTGTTTTTATAGCTTAAGTAGGCCTGCTGTAAAAATCCCGGAAGTTTGAGCGGAATATAATTTTTCCCCAGACATCTTTGAAAAAGTATTTTTTGCAACAAAAATAAAAACATCGTAAATTTTTTTAATTTTTTTAAATTGATACGAAAAGTGTCCACTTTTCAGAATCCCTACCGGACGCCCTTAGGTCGTCCTTCACAGTAGGAAAGTTTCAGGGAATCCCTTACGGAGGGCAGCAGATAGGAGAGAAACTAGAGCTAGCTAGGTAGAGTCATTTGTTGACTACCTAAGCCCTTTAATATGGTCCTTCCTTCTATCCTCTCAGTAGGCCACCGGCTAGCGACAGCATTGGCATCACATTTAAGACGGTATCGTGTAAGCTGGAGGTACCTCCCACCTAATTTCTGTAGAGACGAAGGATTTATTATAATAGTTGTTTATTCTGGTAAGATATCAATCCAATTCGATCGTGATTACTTGCTCAGTGAGGCGACAAACTAGATCAGAACTGATGCGTAGAGTTTGGGAATCATAGTACTACATTGGTCCAAACCGATAACGAATTTAGGATCTCTTGTAGATGAGAACTTTGAGAACTTATGAGAACTGTATAGACATCATCCCAGGTGCGAAGATTTATAACTCTCATCAAGGTTTCTGTAATGTTGCTGACTTCCTGACTCGAGATTTATTAACTTAAAATTTAAGCCTTTCTGGATAGAGAGAACATAATCTGCTGCCGACCTTCGTTGCTACTAGACCAACAAGGCATTAATATCTAAAGGTCACCGCATACTTATCAACTCGGAAAGGGAACGTAAACGTATAACCATCGCTTTAAGACGAGAGGCGATTACGTTACGTTTCCGATGAGTGTGCGATGCAGTATGGAGTTTCATACAAAGAACACTGAATGCTTCGAGGCGGTACGGTTACGTTCCCGTTCCGAGTTGATAAGTGTGCGGCGACCATTAGTCTATTAAATATAGGCGAGGATCTAGCGATGATATTTCATCGTCGGGTCTCGAAATTCATAATAGCCAATTAATCTTAATGATGTCTTAATTTTACGTGAATATTACTCATTACAATAAAGCAATTCTAACTCTTCTTGTATCGTGGTTTATTTAACAATCCAGTGGACAGTCTATGGTCACGGTTGGACAGTCCATCAGTGACCTTAGTTGCTGTAAAGCTTCAGAAACGTCGGCCTTATTAAATAACTAGCTTTCGCCCGCGGCTTCGCCCTCGTGGATGTCGGACTTAAAAAATGATTCAAAATTTTAACTTATTATGTTATTCTGATATGAAAGCTATATTACTGTAAGGTTTCATGAAAATCCGTTCAATAGTTTTGGTGTGAAAGAGTAACAAACATCCTTACAAACTTTCGCATTTATAATATTAGTAGGATTGAATATACCGCGATAAAATCTGTTAAAATGATCTTTTAAAATAATTTTAACAATCAATATTAATCATGCAATATGTCGCCGCGTTTAGGAAGACGAAGTGTTGGTCGACCATTCAGGCACGGATCGCTTCACAGGTTGGAAGGCAGCGCAGTAGCCAGACTGGGATAGCCGATGGATGCGAGTAGCGTCTCATCTTGGCGTTCATTGAAGGAGGTATATGTTCAATCAGTTGTGGACCGATAAAGACTAGTCCTACTAATATTATAAAGGCGAAAGTTTGTGAGAATCTTTGTTACTCTTTCACCCAAAAACTACTGAACGGATTTTCATGAAACTTTACAGTAATATAGCTTTCATATCAGAATAACATAATAAGTTAAAATTTTGAATCATTTTTAAAGTGCGAAACCCACGCGGGCGAAGCCGCGGGCGTAAGCTAGTAAGGTTATATAATATTGGCTAATGATGATGTCGCCATGGCCATATTCTGGGCAGGCTGCATCTGATTTTTTACATACTGTTACTTTTTACCAGAAGTTGAAATATACAGATCGAGGGCCGTAGTAAATTCATCGGATGGGCCCCCAATATATAGAACCTTTTTTTTTATTAAATGTGTAATAACAAATGTTGAGAGTTGGGATCCTTCTCTGACTGGGAGCTCCTTCCGGCTGGGGGCCCGTGGTATTTTGCCGACTTGCCACCTTGTCTGTTGCCAAAGTTTTTTAAGTACCTATTTATTCTCTAATATAATATATAATTTATTGCGTTGCTTACGCTTGCCGTATCCAAAATTATGAAAGGTACAAGTTCATGGTGCGCTAGCTAAATGTGGGTAACCAAACATCATATGCGGTAAAGTTTGGTTTTGACGGGCATTTAGGTCGTCTCAAGATATTTACTTCTACCGTAACCGTTGGATTGTGAGCCTTTATGACATGACACATACAAACTGTTATGCAATACAATTGAATTTTACCAAGTAAATGGCGGTAAAAGTTCGATATAAACGATGATATCATATCACTTCTGAGTTTTACCGTTAAGAGTTGGTAAATCTTAGGTTTTCCTAGAAAATCTAAGGATTTACCGTGGTTCGGGATTTTACAGTAACATATATACCTACTAAGTGTGGCATAAAGTATTATTATAAAATAAATATATAATAATATTAAATGTGTAATGTGTCATGTAATCACCTCCTCACACACTCCACTACCTGAGACCCCGCATATCGTATGAAGAGCCCGTCACGTGTTACCATTACTATTTAGTGCCTACGACATCCCGACGGCCTGGTGTGAATTTTTACTCACAACTTTTCACGATTTCATGTCGTCACGGAATGGGGCCCTAGCAAGTGATATTCTACAATCGCCAACCCTAAGAGACTAGTAGGATTTAAGGGCTTGAAATATATAATGTTTTTGTGAAGGACAAACAAGCAATGGGGTCACTTGGGAAGTGACTTCACGTCGCCTTTTAATTATGACTTCTTAAGTTTATTTGAATGTAACAGAATTTATCTCAGTTTATTTTGTGTGATTATAAAATACTTAAATAGAGTCGTAGTAAAAAGGGGCTGTGATCCATTAGTCTATTAATCCAAATTGACATTCGCCCAAATTAGTGCTAATTCCTTTGGTTCTTCGGTTTGTTATTAATTCGCGATAGCCCAAATAGGGAGATTTTTAGTGGGAACCTGCTATCAGGCGAATATAATGATTAGTTGCCAAATGAAAAAAAAACAATTTAAAAGAAAATTCGCAACATTTTAAAGAAGAATATTGTTGTATGGGACTAAAGTTTTGTTATAATGGACAATAAATTTAAAATCCTTTTGCAAGACAAGGGTCATAACACACTACCCTCACATCGTAAAAAGGATCGACGGTAAATACGTTTAACAGGTAATTTTAACAGCCAAAAAGGGTGTAATTCGATTTCACAAAAGCAATCTGAAAAGGTTTAATATGAATATAAAATCGCATAAAAACTTATTCCTTTTTTCACTTATGTCTTTTCTGCGCTATTAGGATTTCAATAGCCCTGTACCCTTTTGGGTTCTATAAATAAAATGATAAGGGTCTTTATGAGGGCATCACATACAATTTAATATTTTTTCTGACAAATAAGCCCTTGACACTCACTAGCAGAAATTATAAAGATGTGATTTCTTTCCCCCGTCATCTTCTAAAGTGCTATCCTAACTCTCACACACCGAACGAATTCTTTTATATATTACACTTGATGCAAAAAGAGGGATGTAAAATGAGCTATGACTTCATTCGATAGCTAATTTCCCAGCTATGTTTGATAAACATCGGTTCAGCAGTTTGAAGAACATCAGCTCTTTTTTCTACGTAGTGGTTTTTTAAATTTTATTTTATACAATTTTGAGCGCTTCATCATTTTGCAAGAGGTTGGCAGCATAGGTGTCATATTTCGGCGGTATATTGTAAGCGTGGCATAAGGTGCCAGTCGTACCGGTCCAATTCTATAATGCGTAAATAAAAGTTAAGTATGTACTGTGTGCGAACGCCTATTTCTTATACCTGAACCGAATGTGCAATTAATTATTCTGCCTCCGTAAAAGTGAATCACCGCATATTTTTATTTTACAAGCCACGCAGTAGTAACAGTGACATAAGAAACATCTGCGAACGGAATTATTTTCAACGTTTAATATTAATTTATACGCTGATAGCAGAGCCGTAAAGAGGCGACTGTAGGTAATAGGATATGAAGAAAGATCTGGAGAATTAATCGAGCAGTAATTAGATACCGTTATGTAAATACAGACTCGGCGGCTCCAACGTCTGAGTTGAGTTAATTCGATTTCAAACAGATACCGTATTTCTTACATGTAAGTGTATGTCTTGAAGATATTGTGTGTCATATTTTTTTAATCGGCCTTGGTCCATACGTTCCCACCGCTGCTACTCGTGTCGCCAGGATCAACAGTGACCATAACGACCCTTATATGATCGCCAGGAGCTCGAGGGACTAGCTTATAGTCTTAGGACCCGCAACGATTTAATCAGAAGAAAATAGGAGGAGTAGGAAAAAAATCCGATTATATTGCATGTTTCATGATTGCCATATTCCACCAACATTAATTAAAAAGTGGGAATTCATTTTTTACGCTTTCTTTTTTTTTAGTTGAAACTGACTGTCTTTAGTCTTTACATGTGGCACTGTGCACCCTCTACCTACAAGTTATGAAAGTGGTGTGAAGATCTGTGCGTGCGTGCGTGCGTGCGTGCGTGCGTGCGTGAGCGTGTGTGTGCGTGTGCGTGTGTTATGTATAGGAGCGGTCGGCAACCTTTTGGCAGCCAAGGGCCACAAGGCGAAAATAAACTAAATGTTGGCCACACTTGTGATGTAAACCCTACAAGCCCAATATATCTACATATCATTGGTCTTATCCCATAGAAAAAATGTGACATTTACGGGCCGCAAGCAAGAAGTCGGTGGGCCGCAGGTTGCCAACCGCTAATGTATGGTGTGTAAGTAGCCGGTGGCCCATGGAGGTGGGAGGAGAAAGGGGGGCAGCGCATCTGTATAGTCTCTATGCAGATGTCTATGGGCGTCGGTAGTCATGAAAATGGCTACAACTGCTTGTTTGCCCCCCTATACCATAAAAAAAAATGGTATCAGATATTGCAATCTTATCATCCTATATACGTGTCGCTATAAGTACTCGAATATGATAATTTTTAACGTCTTAGACAGAAAAATATGTTTTTAATGACTATAAATAATATGAAGTCATACACTGAAATGAACTAACGTGAAGGTGTGTTGTTGTTGTAGAAACTATATAAATACTAACCTCATGTGCTAAATCAGATTTTTATCCAAGTATGTAGATTATTTAATATAAAAACATCAAGGGTATTTGCGATTGCGATTTCAATAATACCCAGTGCCTTCTTTGTCAGAAAAATCTTTCAAAGAGATTGTATCCTTTGTAGGTTGTTTGTTAGGAAAATGTTGCCTACATTTTATTAAACTCACAACTACTTGTGTAGTCGTAAAAAACTAATAAGAGCACTTATCTAACTCTGTCTGTATAGTTTATTTACTGAAAAAGAATGAAAAACTGGTCCAATGCGAGTCGGATACGCTCACCAAGGGTTCCGTACTACATACAAGCATTACAGTTGACACACTTACGTTTGCTGACGTCGGCACATACACTGTATGCTATGAACTACAGGTTAATAATGATTTTTTATTCGCTATTTTTGTCAAATTTCATGACTAAGCCAATGAGAAATATCTTTTTTGACTGCTTTGACGTATAAGTATGTTTTTCGTAGTTCTAGACATTACAGGACGCGACATAATTTCAGCTTTACCTATTAATTTCTTTTCTTCTGTTGCATAAAGACTCTGGCTGTCCGTTGACCCAGGACTGTGCTATAAAAAACCTAAAATCATATAACATTTGTACAGGATTATCGATCCGTGTTAATGCATCAGTTTTAAGAACGAATGATGTCATGCGGAAAATCCTTAGTAAATATAAATGCCAATATTTAAACTGTTTGCCTAATGAATAAATAGATGTTTACTATTTGTTTTACTTTGCAATGTACTTCGTGGTAACATGTACACTTTAAAATACATATGAATAGGATATATACAGAGTTATTTATAAAACATCAGCAATCTTTCAAATATAAAACGTTTATAAAAGCGAGAGGCGTTAATTTAGGCCTTTTTTTAATATTCTCGGGTTAATAGTAGGCACTTATAGTATATAGGTATATAAGTGCCTACTATTAATCCGAGACTATTAAAAAAAAGTTTACGACAAGTATACGAAAATACATTTTTCAAAGAAGTTAAGTAGCAAAAAAATGTAATCCGGCTTTAGACCGGGCGGCTACGGTGATCGGCAACCTCGCACGGGATGAATGACCCCGGCCGCTCATACTTGAGATTGGCTGACTTACAGCGTGTTCAAATTAAGAAAATACTTTAAAAAAATCCTGTGGCTAAACTATTGCTCTGATTGATCTGATTTTTATTGTGTAGCCTGGAAATGATACACTAAATATGTGGTTTCATTTAACGTCTCTCGCTTTTATCAATCTTGTAGATAAGTAGCATCTATACAACTTTTATTTTTTCATACAAATATAAATATAAATTTAATTTTTCGTCCGAGCGTTATAAGTGTATCCCGTACTTATGAAGACGAGTTCCAAAAACCTATACTCAACTGTTGCGGACTTACAAAAGTCACCACAGTACATTATAAAGTTAAAAATCAATGAATTTATTGTGTTATGTCAGAAGACGTAGAACTAATGTTTTTGTAAAAAATACTAGCTATTTATACCTGAGAGCTTGCTGGTGTATAAATAATACGTCTATATACTCACGGTTGTGTCGACGGCACATTTCCGAAGAGTACTTGACCACGCTGTTATTCTCTGCACGGGTTTACAATTTTCATTTTCCATTTCATTTCGTAATCAAATGAATTACTTAGAATATATTTATACTTGCGCCACAATAGGGTGTGCGTATTGCGTATGCTACGGGCTTCGTTCGGTTACCCTAAGTCGGTTAGTACAATTCTTCATTGCAGCCGAGAAAGGGCGTTATGACCACGGACTTCTGTTCCCTTTTTTTTTTGTTTTTTGTTTATCGCGGGGAAAATGCTTTATGCACCGTCCATCCGGTAACTGGGTCAGCCGGGATGGTGCTTCGGAATCAGTGCAAAACCGCTACCGACTAAGAACCACTGCGAGAGCCTTCAGCCGCCATGTTGGAGTATCCCGGATCCATCAGCAACAGTACACGACTGTTCCCCTCGCCCAAGAGATATCTCGAAATGACAGCTTTGCTAAGCCAAGCGTTTCGTGCGGTGTGATAGTTTTCGGTGACCCACAGGACGGGGGAGAGGGAGGGCTACACATCTGCATAGCAACTATCCGACTGATTCCTTGGACAATAAAAATTCTAGTCTTGAGATATGAGGCATTCAGTAGTTCTTAATACCCCGACTCCTTTTTTATTGGTGTAGGGGAGCAAACGAGCAGTCGAAGCTATTTAAGACATCCGCATAGAAATAAGAAGATGCGTTGCCGTCCTTCCTCGTGATCCTCCCCACGTCCATGGGCCACCGGATACTTAAACACGGCACTAAACGCGACAACACAACTTTCACATTTCGCCGATCTCGTGTAAGCGAGAGGTGTCTCAGCGGTCGGCCCAATACGGCTAAATGCATGCAAGCTACGTGGCACTATCTCTTCTCTCTTCTCTCTCTTCGTTGGTGTATATGCGATAAAATGCATCGAATAATGCTTTTGCATTTCATAATATGTTTGACAAACAAACTGGCGAAGTACGATATTGTTTGCTAACGTGTGAGTACTTTTGCCTCATACCCTCTGTGCACACATTAATAATGCACATGTATTTACTTACTTAAGCGCTTCCTCTAACTTTATTACATACCGTGTCTTAATACCAATATTATGGGACAACTCATAAGGTTTTAGATGAAATACTAAATTAACCCTTATGGACAATATGCATAGAAGCTTGCCTTAGGATCAGAAGTAATACTTAATGTATGTAATCGTGCAAGAGGTGCCATTTGATATGACATACACATTGGCAAAATTTCTATACGTCCCTTCCTTCTCCCCTCCTATACGTCTTCTATAGTTTTATTGTGTATAGACATAGAATACTAATATTTATTGATGCCTTTGTCGCCTTAGGAAAGTCTCGATGTAGTATGTGCAGCAAATGGCCTGATCACTACATGATTATTTGTCGTAAGTAGATCTTACTGTTTCTGTGTCCATTTGCTTTTTTCGCTCATACTCTTTCTATTATCATTTCTATTATCGCTAGCGACATATAAGTTTTTACACATAATCGGGAGACCTTGTCATGTTAGAAGGTAAATTAGGTTGCCCAAATGACCCGTTTCGTACTAAGAATAGAAATATATAAATTACAAAGAAGTAGCATCGAAGAAATAGAAGTATACAAAAAATATATAATATTAAATTGGTTGGTAATGAGCATGAAATAAAAATAGATAATAAAAAATGCTTATATTTTTTTTTCTTCTTTAGTTTTTTTAGAAGACTACAGCCAATGTGGCAACTATCGCGACGTATGGCAACTATCTATTCTTACAGTATTGTCTTATGGGTAGTTTACACTTTGATTAGTGTGCAGGTGTTTATTACAAGTGTTTAGTAATTAGTGTAGACAACAACTGTTTAGTGCAAGTAATTAGTAGACTGCTTAGTAGACGGATTAGAAGCGTGTTCTATTTTTTTGCTAGTAGACTCATCCCGCGCGCGCCCCTTCCCCTCACTCGCCAACCCGTCCCGCGCTTCCGCTCTTCCCCTCAATCGCCTGTCTCGTGACTCTAATTTACTTCGTACTAAACGCAACAACTAAACAGTATTGGACACAACTTGTACACTAGCACTAATCAAAATGTGAACGGGCTTTTACTTCCTCCACATTCCTTCCTCGATCCTCATTTCAAATTTGAAAAATCCCACCAGTCTGACCCAGGAATCGAACTTGGAAACTTGTGACTTGAACTTGTTGTACCGTCGAGATATTCAATTATATATCATAGGAACAAACACAGTTACACCAGTACCCTAATTGGGTAGGCCGAGAGAACAGAGTGATTACAAGAATATTGACCGTAAATCCGCCGGCACAAGAATATAATAAGTTAGCCTAGCCCCGTGCTAAGTACCGTAAGGACTTATGTTACGGGCACTAGAGAAAGGAAATATATTTAGCATGTGTTATAAATTTAAGAAATTTTAAATAATATTAAGATTTTTATAACAGAAATACATAATAAAATACATAGACAAGCATACATGACCTAGGCGGGATTCGAGTCCACTGTCAGCCGGTCGTCACAATTACAGTAATACCTGACAGTTCGCCTACGTGCTTACAATTGTCGACTGTAACGGTCAAATGTTCGCGTGTTGCAGCGGCAGGTGAAACTAAACGTGAAACTGATGGAACGTGATCAACTCCGGGGATTAGTTAGCGATTATCAAATGTAGCGCAATCAAATATTACTTTACTAGCAGTGCCCGGCGGTTCCACCTGCGTATATTCTAATAGGGATCCCAAAGGAACCATGTTTCGAGTTTGAGACCGATTTTGCAAGATTTAGATGTAGTTTTTTTTCCAAAACTGTTTTAATTATTATTGTAACCTTGCAAAATAAATACATATTTTATTTTTAAATATGTTGTTTTATTTCGGAATAAAAAGTATCATTATGTGCCTAAATGTGCCGCAAAAGAACCATGTAGTAGGTTTATTTTATGTTTTATCATAATGTATTTCTGAAGCAAGTTTCATTTAAAATGCATTGTTTTACGTGAAAAATAACAAGAATATATACAAACCTTTAATACACATTTATATTATTATATTATAGTAGTGGCCTATTCTTGTGGTCTAATGGTAAGCGTGTTCAACCACAGATCGAATCCAGGGTCGGACCAAAAATTTTTAATGGAATTTTTCAATTTCTATTAACAGCCCGGAGTCTGGAAGTCGACGTTGTTACACCCTCGCGCCTCGGAGAGCACTTTTAGCCGTCGGTCCGGCGCCTGATTTCACTCCGGTCGTGACGGACTGCCGTGGCCGTCCTATCAGAATATGAGAAAGAGAGAGTAGAGGGTGCACTTGTGGCTGCGCGCACACTTGTGCAAATATGTCCTGCGCCGATGGCTCGTCTGTATACACGGCCGTTGTAGCCGAAATCGGCTAGGACGACATTATTATTATGAGCATAATTTTTAGTGATAATTATATTATTAGTATAATTCTACTTTGACGGATTTTATTGTGGTATATTGAAGTACTTTACAAACGCAGTAGTTGCTTAATAATAACTATAATCACGGATGTATGGATTTGCAGCGCATCTGCGTTACCTCTATACGAATGTCTATGGGCGTTCGTATTAATGAAAAAGGTTCCGACTGCTCGTTTGCCCCCTTATACGAGATTTAAAAAACCAGCAACAAGTCGATGAAGCGAAAAAGCAGTACACAATATCCATCTTGCTGGTCGAGTATTCATCTGAATATTTAACAGCGAACAACCTTTGTTTCGTGAATTATAAGATTCATAAATATGCAACATCATACTATTATATTTACAGACTGAACAAAATGAAAAAGAGTTTTTCAATTCGCTTGTTTTATCAGAACAATGTCCACTAACATTGTTCTGAGCACGCGCTTTCTGTATTTATATAAATATTCTTATATATGTCGAGTATTCAGGAGTAGAGACTGAAACGATCATATCCTCAATATCTATGAATGTTGGTCACCACACTTGTATCACAGTATAAAGAACAGCTGAATCAGGGGAACGTTTGTATCGAATCGCTAATGAAATTTCGTTTGCAGTCCAAAAGGCGTGCACCAACTGTGTTCTGTGTAACGTGCTAGTGTTGTGTTTACTCATATTTTATGAAGCGGAAGGATCTTTTTGCCTCCCACGTGTCCCGCGACACCTCTCTATTCTCTTTTAATAGGTCACAATGACATTTAACATGCTCATAACACTTTAACTATTTCATACCTGCCCGAGGGAGACCATAAAAATCTTACCCTTTTTAGGACAAAAAAGATTTTTATTCCTTGGGGAAATAGTATATTTAGTGAATTGTGTATCTATTCTTTTTAATTTCATATACTAGTCAAATAATAATTTATTACTAATTCTATTAAATTCATCAGTTAATATATGTATCTACATATTATAGAACCTAAATTTTAATAATATATTATAAATAACAATATAAAGTAATTTTTTAGAGGATCATTGTGAACGATTTCAAAGGTACAAGTGTATATAGTTAATACTTTAAGGATGTCGCTGTCCGTCGATAAGCTATTCGTTACTTCAACTTTTCAATGAATGAAGGTAACATGTAAAAGTAAAAAGACTATGAAATAATATAAGACAAGGTATTTTTTGTAAGATGTCTCCTTGATGTCAATCTTATTATTAAATGTGTCTTTATTTGATAAATCTTGATTTTAGTAGTTTTACTACTTTACATATTATCTTGGTACACTAATTTTAAAAGCTTTAAATTTAAATCTCTATATTCGAAAATTCTTAAAAGATTTTTAAAAGTAGTAGAACAAAGATTTTAAAAAGTTGTTTTACAATGTTGATAATTCCGAGAGGCATTACATGAAATTATATATTTAGTGTATCATTATCAGACTACACAACAAAAACCAGGTCAATCTAAACAATAGTTTAGCCCCAGGAATTTTTTAAAGTTTTTCTCACTTCGTACACACTGTATCGTCAGCTGTCCGCGAGGCCAGATGACTAGGATCATTCACCCCATGCGAGGATGCCGCTGGCAGTCGCCGTCAGTCCGAAGGATGTATACATTTTTTCTTAATTATTAAGCTATTTAACTTGTTTGAAAAAGTATTGTCGAATACTTCTCGTTAACTTTTTTATATAGTTTCGTTAATAATAGGCACATATAGTATACGTAGTTTCATTTAGTGCCTCTCCCTTTCATAAACGTTGTATAATATTATGATAGACGACCAACTGGCGGAGTGGTACAGAGCTCGAATAAGCGGAGCATGTTCATAGATAGTTAAGAAACATAGTTAGGAATATGGACTAAAGGGTTGCACCAGGGGTCGCGGGTTCGAATCCCGCCTAGGTCATGTATTATAATTAAGTATTTCTGTAATAAAATACTTAAATATATAAAACATACTAGCTGCGCCCCGCGGTTTCACCCGCGTAACTTTCGATCCCGTGGGAATATCGGGATGAAAAATAGATGTTGACCGATTCTCAGACCTACTCAATATGCTCACAAAATTTCATGAGAATCGGTCAAGCCGTTTCGGAGGAGTATGGCAACGAAAACTGTGACACGAGAATTTTATATATTAGATTAAATACGTTTCCGTTGTAACCCGTAACACAAGTCCTTACTTAGATTAACGTGGTGTGTAAAAGTTCACATATATATTATTATATTATTATGATGCGCTAAAGTAGGTTTAGGCTATTTATAACCTAAAAAAGAAAAAAAATACCTTTTAAACTCTGCTCCGCAATGTTTTATCGATAAAGTATAAATATGACGGTGTACTGGCACATCACTAGTGGTCAAACGCACTACACCGCTTGGCTGCCAATCAACGTCGAGCCCAGACGCAATGACAACACAAACTAATTGCCGAACTTCCGACCAACGAAGTGGCGTTGTTCGAGTTGTTTTCATTCGAGTTAATTGAGGGAATATCTAGGGATGGACAATAGAAGGGTTAAGATGAAGAGGGACCGAGACAGTTTTGAAAAAATAATAGCTCCCTAGGCGCGGTGGAATGGCTAGGTAAGGGATGGCAAACCGATGGCACGCCTGCCATTGCAGGCACGAAACACAATATTTTGGGCACTTTTTTGTGGTACAGAATGAGCTTTCAGTTGGTAAAATTTTTTATTATTATTTTTCAAGTTATCACAAATTCAGAATTACTTGATGCCACATTTAATTCCTCATTAAACATTTTTTTTTTGAAAATTGGCACATATATGAATAAAGGTTCTACTTCCCTGGACTAGGTAATGTATGGAGGTTTAGACCTTCATATTGTCGACGTGCGCCACTAGTGTTGTAAATTACTAATTTCTACCGTAACAAACTTTAGAGAGGACAATTTTTTAATTAAATATAGGTTAAAACGCTTTAAAACAATGTCGAGCGGGCCGCACATTCGTTATTTAAATATACATAATGCCTCACTGCCTTTTCATTATCTCATTTAAATTGTGACGCAACATAATATTATAATATTTTTGTTTGTTTATTCGATTATTATTATAATGATATTCCATTATATTAGATTCGATAATCGATATTCAGATTATTATGTTGATAGTAGGTTTCACCCGAGTAAAATACCGATGCCGTGGAAAATAGGGAATCAACCCATGGCATCCCATACGAATATTATTTCAGGATAAAAACTATTCTATGTGTATTAGCACATAGGATAATTTTTACATCTGTCTGTGTGTCAAATTTCATGAAAATTGGTTCAGCAGCTTTGTGAAGTAGTAACAAACAAACAAACAAACATACAAACTTTCGCATTTATAATATCAGTAGGATTCGACTTCGATAGATACTTGCACAAACTCCTTCAAAAATTTAACTAAAATTATGATACGCTGGGAAACAGATATGACATATTATTGGAGTTTATTCCTGAAGCAGCCATGTGAGAAGTAAACCGCGATGAAGCACTTGAGCGGAACACCAGCGTGATGCTTTACAGCGCCTACGACTCCTTCAGCGCTGGATCAAGCTCGAGTGCGGTCCGGGGCTCGTAGACCTTGTAGTTGAGAACGGGCCGCTTTTATGGAGCTACACATCAGGCATCGCACTGCGGTGAAGTGATATATACACTGTTGCAGGTTGTCAGTGAGATAAATCCGTCTTCGGGCGTTAGGATTGTCCAACGGGAAATTGATACACGAGGATATAAAATGTGTTATTGTAATGTAATCTAATTATATTAGAATACTAGCTGCGCCCCGCGGTTTCGCTCTCGTAAATTTCGATCCCGTGGAAAATCATCCCATGGCATCCTATAAGAACATTTTTTCGGGATAAAAACTATCATATGTGTTAATCCATGTCCATCCTCTCTATGTGTGTGCCATTTTTTTTTCATGAAATTTCATGAAAATCGGTTCGGCAGTTTTTGCGTAAAGGTAACAAACAAACAAACAAACATACAAACTTTCGCACTTATAATATTAATAGGATATTTATTATGCAGCAATCTGAGCATTTTCATGACTATCGACGCCCATTGACATCCGCATAGAGGCTAGATATACTTTGCCCTCCTTCGTCCTCCTCCCTCCATAGGACACTGGACACTAATACACCGCACAAAACGCGACAGCGCAGATGTCACTTTGCGCGAGAGGAGAGAGCTGGCACGACCGGGGAGGTACCCCGGTCGTGCCAGCTCAATTCGGATACATGAAGCGTGACGCCTCTTACTGGTCGGTCACATTCGACCCCGAACCCGTTAAAACTTGACTTTATTCCGATGGTATATATAATTTATTTTATCTTAACCGTTATTACATAAACCCTCTCGTACATGTGAATTTAATGCGTTCGAACATTTCCTAGGATCCCACTGTAAAGGCACATACATAATATAACTTATCTTGTTTCCAGAATTCTTCGGTTTTTGAAAATTAAAATCAGCTAAGTTCTTAGTAAGAGATTAGTGGACATAAGAAACTTTTAGTAAGTCGTAGTGACAGCTTTGCAGTCGCATTGGAACGACGCGACCAGGGTGGAACCTCTCGCTTATGTACATGAGACCGGCGTAAAGTAACAGCTCTGCTGTCGCGTTTTGTTCGGTGTGTGAGTTTCCGGTGGCCCATTGAGGCGATGGCATGTGAACGAGGGCATCGCAACTGCATAGCCTTGGTTGTGTGGATGTTTATGAGCATCGATTGTCATGAAAATGGCTCCGACTGCTCGCTAGCTATAAGAAACTAAGCCTCTCGTGATTTCATTCATAATATAGCTATGATAATTTAAACGTCCACTACACTGACAGTGCACATAATTATCATTGTTAGAATTTATTCGTGAGCTGTTGGAGACACGAATATTTACGAACGTTCAGACCGCCCACAAAATAAAAATGTATCCATACGCTCCAATGGACGGAAAGAAGGTTCAAGATTTTGAAACGTCGTAAGTGTCTTACTAATTATATCCTCGTTTTTTTTTTATGGTATAGGGGGGCAAACGAGCAGTTGTAGCCATTTTCATGACTACCGACGTCCATAGACATCGGCATATTATAGACTATACAGATTTGCTGCCCCCCTTTCTCCTCCCACCTCCATGGGCCACCGGCTACTTACACACCGCACGAAACGCGACAGCACACCTGTCACTTCACGCCCGTATAGTGTATACAGTATTTACCTAGTAACATAATCTTTGAACTTCCTGCTAATATTACGAATGAGAAAGTTTCCTATTTTTGAATGGATCTAAATCCATCCATTGAATTTGGCTTAGATTATAATAAATAATAACGTAAAATTAAAAGCAATAATCAAAAATGAATCCTTGATGTACAAAAAGATTTCATCGACTTTGACTAAGCAAAGATTATTTTGTCCAGTGAACATACTGCTTTAGCGTGTTCGGAATTTCGTGAATAATTTAAGGATGTCACGCCTTCAATTCGCCGGCTTAAGAGCCTACAGATGACACGGGGTGACTTCACACACTTAAGCCGAATTGACGTGTGTGCTCATCCTTGAATTTCAAAAACAATAACTCTTTATTGGACGTAATAGGGGTCTATATTTAGGAGGGTTTTAGAATTATGAGCGGCAATAGGTCGCTTGAATACTGGAGTGCGAGCTAAATGGTCAAAGTTCGATCCCGAAACTGGTTTACATTTGATACGTGAGTAGCTCCGACAACAACAACAACAACCAACAGGTCACAAGGCCACATTACGACAGGAGATGTTGTCGGGAGTAACATGCTTCCCTTGTTGACCCCGACATGCCCTTCCCACCCCGACAGGGTCACTTGTAGAGGCCGGTCGGAACGCATAATAGTATTTTTCTATAAATAATAAAAACACCAACGCCAACAATGGGGCTTTTGCGTAAAGTCAACATTTGTAGAAAATTGTTATGTGCAGGAAAATAAGTTAAACTAATTGTTTTGAATGTACATAAAGTGAGGGTGATTTGATTATGGTTCAAGTAATTTTTCATCATTTACCAATATGGTTTAAATTCATAAGGATTGTTAGCCTGTTTCGGTTAGGGTTACGAATCTGGGGGGCCTTCGGCCCCCTTCGTATTCGTAACACATCAGCTTGACCTCCTGAATTCGATGGTGTTTGTCGTTTTTCTTGGAATTGACCCCTTGACCCCCCAGGGGTCAAAATATAAAATCGTCTAAAAACCCCTTATTTTTGCCGGACATGAACTGGGGATCATTTTTTGGGTCGACCCTCACTGGACCCCCCTGACCCCCAAGGGATCAACTGGGGGTCACTTCCAAAAACCCCTTATTTTTGCCGGACATGAACTGGGGTTATTTTTGGGGTCGATCCCCATTGGACCCCCCTGACCCCCAAGGGGTCAACTGGGGGTCACTTCCAAAAACCCCTTTTTTTTGCTAGAAATGAACTGGGGATCATTTTTGGGGTCGACTATCACTGGACCCCTCTGTGATTTTTAAAATTTTTAGAGTTTTAGAATCATACTTGGATGGGTTAGGTTAGACTATATTTATGCACAGCGAGCGAGCGTAGCGAGCGAGCCTAGTGGATTGGCAAATCCTTATTTTTGCAGGACATGAACTGGAGATCATTTTTGGGGTCGATCCTTACTGGACCACCCTGTGATTTTTAAAATTTTAGAATCATACTTGGATGGGTTAGGTTAGGTTAGACTATATTTATACACAGCGAGCGAGCGAAGCGAGC
>LUGF01026696.1:457889-476195 GCA_001625245.1 Calycopis cecrops | reverse complement strand
TATAGATAAATAGATAAATAATAAATTTTAGCCTATGTGTTATTCTGATGATAAGCTAGCTAAGTTTAATTAAAATCTATACCGTAGTTTTTACGTAAAAGAGTAACAAACATCCATCCACCCATACTTACAAACTAGCGCGTTTATAATATTATTAGGATAATAAAATTATCTTGGAATCTCCAGCTGGACAGGTCTGTGAAAACGTCAGATATTTTCACCTGAATGTGTCACCTGAAAGCCTGTAGTTTCTTTAGGAATACATTTGAGACTACGTGATATTTTAGCTTTGAATAAGCCTTTAGAAACATTCGCTTCAGTATTAAAGAGCTTTTTAAAAGGTTCCATTTTTTATGTTATCATTTGTTTAAAAACGGCTGCGTAGAATTTTCTAGAACGAAATCTGTGCGAGAGCGAGCGAGATGTGAGATTTTATATAAGTGTTAAAGCCAGTGCTGTTTTTTTGAATCGTGTAGATACGACTGGAAAAATATAGCATTATACGAGTACTTGCGGGAAGAGATAGCAATGTTGTCATGTTTAGTTACGTTAATTTAAGAGTCGTACTTTATTGCAATTAAGTAGATATTGCACGACCAGGTAAGTGCCTCTCGCTCACACGACGCCGTCGCAAAGTGACAGCTATGGTTGATGATACAGCTATATGACAGAGTTGCGTTTTGTGCTGTTTGAAAGCAAAACGTCTGCATACCATTATAATTATATGCGTTGATACTTATCAAAAGGCTCCAACAGATAGATGACTCTTATACTTTCGGGAAATGCATTTATGCACTGCCACCGGACCGAAGGCGAGGTCCAGTGGATGTGTGTTGGACTCCCGGGTAAACCGAATACTCACTAAAACCCTGCGGGTGCCATCGGCCGCCTATACTGAGGTGCCCCGGAATCACTCTTATACTTCTTTTTTTTTTACGTTAGGAAAGCATTTACGCCGCATCGGTACACCATGGGTAGGTTACCGACCAGTGTGGGGATTCTGAACTCCTTAGTGGGAGAACCCTACCCCACTAAAACCTCACGGAAGCCCTCAGCCGCCTTAGGTGAATGAGGTAACCTCGGATCTGTTAACAACAGGGTTACCTCGGCGGAATCAGTCTTATACTGGATAGGATGGCCTAATTTTATAGTTTAGGGGTGCAAACAAGCAGCTTTCTAATTACTTCCGACGTCTATAGCAACAGCATAGAGGTTGTACATGAGTATAAACTCTATGCAGCTACACACGTCGCCAATCTTTCTCCTCCTGCTGACACTTTATGCCTGTATCGTGCCAAAGAGAGGCACCTGCCTGGCCGCGTCGGCCCAATTAAAATACAATGCAGCATGACACTATTTCTCACTAATCCATTAATGAAGAGAAGAAAGAAGCAAGTTCTGTGTTAAATATCTATTTTGTACGATATCTATGGATGATCACATCCTATGCTATAAAAGTTACAGCTATTAAAAGCGTTGAGGGTAAAAATCTAAATTCCTGACTTTCATTAAGTTGGAATTTACATATAGTGACATAATTAATTCAAAAGCATTATAATTCAATGCTAACATCGCGTGTGGGAGGTTCATATTCATGTACAAAGTTCTTGACATTCTTCCGTCAATATAAAACAAGAACATGGATGTAAAACCATGTCTTTTTTATCTTTTGAAGTAAAACTTCTTTACTATCGCTTGACTTGGGAAGTAAGCTGATGAATGCGAACAAGAGCGAAACGTATGATCGGGTGAAGCCAACGGAAGAGGAGAGGGAGATACAATAGATATAGTTGATGGAATGTATTGTCACTTTTTGATGGAAATTCATATTATAATCTTATTAAATAATTTAATAATAATAATTTTTATTTTTCTACTTTTTTATACAATTTCCACTTTTATTAAACTCAATTACAATTTTGAATTGTATTTGAATAGTAGAGGCTATACAGATGCGCTGCCCTCCTTTGTCCTCCCACCTCCATGGGCCACCGGATACTCACACACCGCATGAAACTCGACAGTACAGCTGTCAGTTTACGCCAATATCGTACGAGTGGATTCCCTGTCGTGCCGATCCAATTCGGCTACATGCATGCATGCAGTGCCTTTCCTCGTACTACGTCTTATTGTGATCATATGCCAATATCTCACGTGTGACTACAGTATCTCAAGATGACCCTTTATACCGGGGTTCCGCATCTCAAGAGACATGAGGTCACATCACACTTTGAGCGTCGGTTCCGACACGAAACTAACAACGATTATCGTGATATTCAATAAAAATCTATTATCTCTCTTCGAATAGTTTTTTGGTAAGAGGTAGTGCCACACTGCATGCTTGCATGCAGTCGAATTGGGCCGGCACGACCGGGGAGGTACCTCTCGCTTACACGAGACTGGCGTAAAGTGACAGCTGTGCTGTCGCGTTTCGTGCGGTGTGTAAGTAGCCGGTGGCCCATGGAGGTGGGAGGACAAAGGAGGGCAGCGCATCTGTATAGCCTCTATGCGGATGTTTATGGGCGTCGGTAGTCATGAAAATGGCTCCGGCTGCTCGTTTGCCCTCCTATATCATAAAAAAAAAAAAAAAGAATCTACGTTATTGTAAAATTTTCCAATACTACATGTATTATGTATGTTTTTTTTTATTTATTTTAATTTATGGTATAGGGGGCAAACGAGCAGTCGGAGCCATTTTCATGACTACTGACGCCCATAGACATCCGCATAATGGCTATACAGATGCGCTGCCCTCCTTTCTCCTCCCACCTCCATGGGCCACCGGCCGGTCACTTTACGCCGGTCTCGTGTAAGCGAGAGGTACCTCCCTGGTCGTGCCGGCCCAATTCGACTGCATGCAAGCACGGAGTGTGGCACTACCTCTTCCTAACTATATGTACCTATAAATGTAATATAATTCATGTTGTAAATATAGTGTGTTATATATAATATATAGAGTTAAATAAAATCAATTATTAGTTTTAACTTAAAACTTTACATGATATATACCTACATATATAAGACATAAAAAGTTAATATCTTAAATTAATTACTGTAAAGATGATTTATAGAATAAGTCCTATAGGCGTATCTTATGTAACAAGCATTTATTGGGTATCTATTTTTTTTTAATATAATGGAAAGAGAAATGTATGCAAGAGACAGTAACGCTTTACGTTATGCTAGTGTTACTATTGCCAGCTTAATCGTTGTTTCACACAGTTTAACTTGTGTTTTTCATATCGCTTCTTATATCGTTCCTCAAGTTACAAATTCAAAAGTGAAAGTGAGCATACACTGGTATAACAAACAAGGTGCACTGCACTTAACGTGTAACAAGCACTAAGCCAGAATAAATAGAGCAAAATATAAACTAATATTAAACAAACTTTAAAGAAAACGTATTAACAAAGGTGCGGGCATGTTACTTGTACTTTAGTAGACTTTCTCAATTTAAAAACTCTATTACTTTGTTATTCCACGCTAACGTTAAGCTGAACCATTTCAAAAAACTCAACAATCGCTTCCAACAGGACAATAATATAAGATTATTTGTAGACTTATCACACTATGTTAGCCTAGCCCCGTGCTAAATACCGTGAGGACTTGTGTTACGGGTAATGGACAACGGAAATTTATTTAATATGGTTTATATATTTAAGATGTTTATTATAATATGAATGCATATTAATAGATAAACATCCCGCATTGGTAATCCAATGCGGGATTCTAACAGGCGTCTCCTTGCACAACAGGCTCCGCTTATCCGAGCCCTGTACCACTGCGCCAGCCTGGTCGTCGTCAATGTACTAGGAGTTACTTTATTTATTTTGTATCACTAATATACAATTAGTGTTAACTCTGTTTATTTATTCCAAACAGCCTTTCCATCTCAAACGAATTGTGCAAATTTTATTAGGCTAATATAATTCTTACGACGCCCAATAGATAAAAGAGTCCCTTTTGAGATCCCTTTTAAATAATTACCACAGGGTAATTATTTAAAACAAAAGTCCAAGTGTTTTATGTATTATGGTTACCTTATATTTGTTTGTAAGCATTTCAAAGGCCTTTATGAAGTAAAGGAAAAAGTCTTGAAGTAGGTACTCAAAATATAAAAAGCCTAGGAGACCAGCTAGTAGGAATGATTATGTATGCTCTATATATGTGGGAGTAATGGCATGCTGCGTTGAAGCAAATCGGGCTGGCACAGGTTTCTAGCGCTTTTCACTGCTGGTGCGTTTTGTGAGTAGCCGGTGGCCCATTGGGTGAATAGGTGAAGATGGCAATATACGACGAACGAAGACGTCTTTATACGTGGATGTTAATGGTAACCGGTAGTTACCAAACTGCTCCGGTTGCTCGTTAGTCCCCATGTGTTTTAAATCCTTACTAATATTATAAATGTGAATGTAAGTTTGTTTGTTACGCTTTCACGCCAAAACTACTAGACCGATCATTATGAAACTTTGTACACATATTCCTGGAGGTATTAGAAATAACATAGGATACTTTTTATCCCGAAAAAATGTTCCTGAGGGATGCCATGGAATGATTTTCCACGATATCGAAATTTACGCGGGCGAAGCCGCGGGGCGCAGCTAGTAAAATATAATTGTTACGTAGGAATAAAGTACAAAAGTGCAACGTACAGACTATATTTCACCTTTATGTTATGTTTACTTTTTAATTTATACTTCTTTTGATGCATTCGTGAGAAATTACGAAAGTGTAGTTTTTTCAACGCCCTTTTACCGACGTCAAAAATAACATATAGGAATATTCAAATTTTTATGAACTATGCTTGAAGTTATATAACGGATTTATGAGGATAAATATAGTAAACATAATTTATATAGAACACAGAATAGATGTATAAATGATTATGTGTATAAATACTTTGAAAAGAATGTTTTTTTTCTGTTTTTCTGTTCGTTGGGAATCCAGAAAACAGGCATAGTAGTATTTTTTGTTTCCATGCTGTAGTTAGCAAGGTTGGATGCATCTTGGCATTATTTACCTACTGCAGCGCAGGCCGAAAATTCACCGATGATATAGAACTGACTACGATGACGTAGGAACTACTAATATTATAAATGCGAAAGTTTGTATGTTTGTTTGTTTGTTACTCCTTCACGCAAATACTGCTGAACCGATTTTCATGAAATTAGGCACATACATAGAGGGTAACTTGGATTAACACATAGGATTGTTTTTATCCCGAAAAAATGTTCCTATGGGATGTTTTCTATTTTCCTCAGGATCCAAATTTACGCGGGTGAAACTGCGGGGCGCAGCTAGTTAACAATAAATATGTATGGGGAGTAGACGGTGCAGGAACTAGCGCGTCGCATCCGCGCAGTCGGTGCGGACGAGGTGATGAGTATGGAAATGAGGTGTCGACATGTCTCGACTAACGTGGTTATGGATAAGGCGACGAAGATATGCGTCTAAAGTCACTATATCTGTAGAAACATATTATACAGGATTATTTGTAAAAAAAATACGCGAAAACAATACTAGCTACTCGCTTTAGCATAACTACTAGCAATATTAGTGTTTCTACTATTCCGTGTCCTCCACTTAATCCGCTCTTGTCTTATTTCTGCAGTCATTATCCAGTTTCCACGCAGAAGGCCCCTCATTCACCAACTAAACATCCAAAATATCCCTAAGTGTGCAGGTTTTCTACAGTCTTCCTGGACAAACTACCAGGATAAATGCTTTAATAGAAATTATAAATTGAATCTATATATAAATACGCGAAGCAAGAACTTTAGGAACAATTTTACGAAAATTGCGCGGATGGAGGACTATGAAATTTGACACACTTATAGTTTACATCGAACAGAAGTGCACAAGGCTAATATATTTTAATAATAATGTTTATACGGTACTATAATGTAATAAATAAAACTTTACACACTACCGTGCATTTGACACATTGATATTTAAGATACACGTAATTATTGATGAAGTTTCTGTGCCTTTTGCAAATGTTGAAAATTCCACACATATAAATTGTTTACCTTAGTTATAATGTCACGTCATATGATATTTAGTTTTTAATTACAAAAAAGGTTCACTTAGATCGAATATCGATATTCGCGGGTCCACTAGTTAAATTTTTCACCAATTAAAATGATTAAACATAACTTGAAGCTACGGCGGTTTTCCTATAGGTACTAATCTGTTTCTGTATGTAAAATATATAAAATTATTGCAGAGTGAGGATTAAGCGGAGGACACGGAAAGTAGAGGATCCAGGCTTAAAACGAGTAGATAGTATTACGTATTCGGGTTCTGTACTTATATTCAACGTAGGGCGGTAATGAGGCGTCGATGTGTCTTGATTAGAGCTTGTAGGCATTTCTTGCGATAGGAGACGATAGACGGATATATATTTTTTATTGGGTATAAGATGTTAATTTAACTTTATGTTGAATATATTGTATGTTAATAGTTATTTTATCGATTAATGAGACCCGCTGAGTTTATTTCGGTTTCTTCTCGGGTCAAAGAGAGGGTTGAACCGGTAATAGATTTTATTAACGATTAAGGAGTAATTTTTATAATTCTATTTTGAATAAAGATAGTTGCATTGCATTTCACTTAGTTCAATTCTTTGATTTTGCGACACCGTTACGGCTTACCGTTACACGCGTAGCGTCAGTCCTCGAGATGTGATCAAATGACGATGTCACGATATTTTTATAGTACTACTAGTTGTTACCCGCAGCTTCGCTTGTGTGATTGAAAAAACATTTGTACATATTTCGAGCCGATGCAATGGCACTCTTCAGTTTTTCAACTATCTCCATACCTACTAAATATCACATCTTACCCGTTAAAAGAAGGACAAACAAACACACTTTCGCATTTTTAATATTAGTGTGGATTTTTATAATAAAAGAGGACGTAAACTGTTCTAGTCATCACATCCGAGGTCTAGCAACGACGAGACATCTCATAGAGGACAAGACGCCTTGACCTCCTTCCTCTTCAATGGGTCTTAGCAAACACACCATCAAAAGCGACAATATAGTTGACAGGCATGTCATCTATAGTGTCGTATAGCGACTGGAGTCTGCTGGAGACTAGAAAAAATACCTTTGTTAGGAAACAAACGTACATGATTGTGAAGGCGAGCAAAAGACGTAAGCGAAGTAAGCGCGGTAAAGAGTTACGCTGGTGTTACGCTAGATTGGTCGATCGTTCGAATCGAACACACGATTATACAACTCTACTCTTTTGTACTGCGCGTTTTATAAATTTACGAGTAAATTCTTAAAAGACGTTTAAGTGTGAACAACTTTTTTACTTCACAAGGTAACGCCAAACATCAAATTTATATTTCTTTAAACAAAGACACTACGAATACTGAGAAGAAAAGTGCCACTAAAACATTGAAGGTGCCTGCATTTTAAATAAACCAGCAGTTAAAATTCAAACTTGAAATAAAAGAAGCGTAAAATGAATGCAAAATAAAAAGTATGTGGAAGGAACGCGACGTGTGAGGAAGTCGGAATTTTAATTTCTATAAACTTATGCAGGTGTTATATGATTTTTAACTGGATCTTGTATAAAATTTCACACGTGTGCGATTTTGAAGTAGGTATATATTTTAGGTTTTGACGTAATGATGTAATGTATGAACGTATATGTAAGTGTAGACATTCGCATTATTATTGCGCTTATCTGTGAACGACAGCAGACATACACAGTTATGACTTTACGGCGGTCCCATGGATAGAAATGTAGACCTCATCACCCAGGTTGTGCCGCCCCAACACTGTAGAATTGCTGTATGACACTAACTCTTACAAAGCCACTACATCTTTCATACGAATACGAATACGAAAAATTATTTGTAACTCGTATGATCATGAGTAACAATCTTAAAAATCATGTTTATTATTTTTTATATGTTATAATGTATAGAATAGCGCCAGCTCCGCTCATCTTAGCCAGCCAGTCTCTAGAGTATTAGACATTTACGTCATGAGTCATTAAAATTCCTTATCTCATCATTAGTCTGTATAAAACTTGATAATGTATCAGAGTATCTCAGCGGCTAGTTCATCTCTCATTAAGGAGCGAAACTCCTTCCACATGGATTTTTTTGAGCCTGATCTTTTAGAATAATTTCCACATCTAATTTTCTTCACTTTGTTACAGATTTGGCGGAAACGCAGCGGTAAAAGGTTTTGCCATGCCACGAGATGTAACACGCGACGGATATGACGAATTTAACCTTAAGTGTCCCCCAAGACCTGACATGTCGCTTCGCGTCGGGGCCGGGCTGCGCGAACGGCACCGCAGGCCTCCAATGTTTCGCCTACGGAACCACAGCGGACTACAGCTGCGAGCTAAATTTCGAGCAAAACGAAACCACGTACAGCTGTAACAAGTGCTCGCAAGCATTATGCGACTCTGGCCTCAAGCTGAAAATGACGTTCCCCGTCGACGACGCGCTGCGATATTTATGGCTGAAGATACCAAACGTGGACTGCAATTTTAGTTCGTTGGAGTGTAACGCGAACCGGACGTTTTACATTGATGGTTTCGATGGTGATGTCAATCGGACGCTGAACGAAACTTTTCAATGTACTTTGAGTTTAGCGAATAATACAGATACAGTGTCAAGTGCGGGGTACGAATGGAGTTTTTTGTTTGTGATATTGTTTATAGTGGCCGGTGGTGTGGGTAATATTTTAGTTTGCTTGGCTGTGTGCTTGGACAAAAGGTTGCAGAACGTGACTAACTATTTTCTACTGTCCCTCGCGATCGCTGATCTGTTGGTCAGCCTATTTGTGATGCCGATGGGAGCTATACCAGGATTTTTAGGTAAGTTCAATTTTTTTTTCAAATGCGTACAAATTACGTTGAAAATTTTATCATGTTATTACATATTTATTATTAATAATTATTATTTTATATTTATAATACTATCTATTATTAGTAATTATTATTAGATAACAAGACGGAAATTACCGAAGCAGAAATGTAAAGCGAAGCTCAGTTCCATTGTGCTTCGCTTTGCCTACGAACACGACATGCGTCCGTAGATAGCGCGTCCGTGCGTAACGTAATATTATCTGCACTCAGCGTATCCGTGCGTAGCCGCCTACGGCTAACTCGTAGCAAGCTACGAGGTGAACGTTATCACATAATATACTAGTCCCCTTAAAACCTTTTTTAAATATTGTAAAATATGTCAAATATAAATAAAGTATACAATGTTCAGTTAGAATTGCAGTTTGTCACTATTAATTAACTTTAGTTTTATTGATAAATTTTATTTAATTTTTATTTTTATTCTTATTTTTCTGGACATCTACAGTTGCTGCTCTTGAAAATTATATCATAACTATTTTTGTGTACAGTTGTCGTAACCTAATCATTACAACAAAAATTGGAACTTACGTAAATAACAAATTAGATTGATATAAATAATTGTTTCATAACATTAGTAGTTAAATTATAACTATCTCTTACTTAGCCTTTTCTTATAATTAAGGCCTTGTTAGATAAAAACAACTATTATAATAATTCTAACTATCTTGGACTGAGCCACACAATTTATGTACTTGAAGAAATAATAACGAATAGCCCCTAGCGCTAATAAATGTCAGAAAATAAGCTTGGTAGAGCATTTGATAGTCGAATAAATCTTGTTACGTGGGATCAGTATGATTTGGAGAGAATGTTAGATATTTACTAGGAAATATTTTTTTATTATAACAACCAAAGTTACGGCGCACCAGCTGTTATTTATTCTAGTGGCGTGTCAGGATTAGGGCTTTGAAAAGATAATGAAAATGTTATGATACATGTATTAATTTAGTTTGGCACGAAACAAATCGTGAACATATTGTGTTGACCCAAAATTAGATCTTGATATTATTTTCTTTTATTAGCCGAAGATCGAGGCCCGGGCCATGTCATAGAAGAGGTTTAAGTCTAACAGTGGACTGAAATAGCCTGATGTTGATGATAATTATTTTCTTCAGTAATTCGTCTTCTTATTTATCGAAATTAAAATTGCAGAATAAAAGTTGTATAAGAATAGACTTTAGTTTATGTTACGATAGGATGAAGTTGATTTTTAATAAAGCTGAACATACAAATATACGAATAATACATAAATAATTGGTCAAGGTCAAGTGTCACCAAAGTGGTCACGTACCTTGTTGTCAATATAGAATCTTCTGTGGTATACACGTTGGCTTATGATTGAGGAGACCAAGTGAAAAAACATACGCACTTAGTCCCTTCAAGATTTATTCTAGAGGATAGTTCAGATGAACAGGATTCAAAAAAAATTATATTTATTAATTTATAATTCTAGCTGTTATATCTTAAACTGTCATTGTTTATCTTCAACTCTCTATTGGAGAGTTGAATATAAACAATGACAGTTTTTCATTTTTCGATACATTAAGGCCTGCGCAGACGAGGGATTTTTGTCCGCGGACTTTTTTGTCCTCTAAAATAGATCGCCTCCAACTGTTTCGAGTAACGCAGACGAGGGATTAAAAGTACGCGATACTTTGCGTACATTTTTGTTCACGGACAAACAAGTCCACAAACAAAAATCCCTCGTGTACGCAAGCCTTTATCATTTAAGAGTTTCTGGTAGTGTTGCATAATCGCCTTTGTGGTGCCTTATTATTATTGTATTCTAAATATGTTGTTTGTAAGGACAAACAGTAGCGCGTTTGGAAGGTTTCCAAAATACACCTCCTGTCTCGGCTCTTAAGGGTCACAGCTTGGGAATGTATTTAAGCTCTTTGCAGTAAAATGACATCGAATCGCAAAAAAATCTGTTTTAAGGGCTTTGTTTCTTACCAAAGTAATAGCAATAAATATATTTGCCGGGTAATCACTTAGACTACATCATGATTCACTGTCCTGACGATTAAAACAACATAGTTATATATTCTACGCTGAAGCTCAGCGTATTTGCGGGTATTCCGATATCTTGTAAGTAGCTGGTGGCCCAAGGAGGTAGGAGGAGGAAGGAGTGCAAAGTATTTTTGTCTCTATGCGGATGTCTGTTGGCGTCGGTAGCCATGAAAATGGCTCCGACTGCTCGTTTGTGCTCTATGTCCGACTGCCCTTTTATACTGTATACCATTACAAAAAAAAATAAAAACATAAATCGTCCATTATGTTAAACTAGTACACTATAAATTTTAGGAAAAGCGAGAAGCTTTTCGAGCATGTTCCAACTTTAAATATTAGTTACAGAATTTGACGCGAAAGGTTAAGCGCCACTTTAATAATTTGGGCGACGGGGCTCATTAAACAAATGACTGTCGCGCTGTGAATTAATTCAATAACTCCACAATGCACCTACGCTACTATATTACGTTTAGAATGTATTAAAGTAAAGGCAACCGCATTATATTGTCTGCGTCGTAAATTATATTACGCTGGAATCGACTTGCTTATAATTTTATTACGCGGTCTGACATTCTGGAGGGTGACTTTATATATGTAAATATAAATCGAAATATAATAATATAATAATGAAAAATAAATTATATCTCAGTATTTTTTAAATATAGACACAGATATGCCATACATATACAATATAGACACAGATTTCATCCATGCCCTATCTGTGATAAAAAAATAACTATAAACTCTAATCTCTATCTATGTCTATCTATATCTTAATGTATGTGTATATAGTTGTATCTAATTATGTTTCGTATGTAAGTATATTGTATGTAGTTATGTTTATATATATTGTAAGGAACCATGTTCTTGTATCTAATATACAACCGAATTATTATTATTTATCATAAAATCATCGTCGTCGTCACCGCCAAGATCAAAAGAAAAGGTGGCCCTGAAAATCAGTGTAAGGACTGATCATTCTGCTTATCTCCCATCATTTTGTAAAACACACTGCTGCTAATTGTATTTTGTTTACTTTCTTTTTTGTCTTGCGATTATAGTATACTTACTTTTTATTTTCAGTGTGTAACTTAGGTTTAAAAGTTTTTGTTTGTTTATATTATTTATATATTTATTTATATTCACATATTTTTCAGAACATACATACATTGTGTATATATAATTTAATTACTTATTGATATATATTTTATTTATTTATCAAAAGTCCATTTCTACTTTATAAAACAACTATATCAATGTTAATGATCTACAACATATTATTTCATAATATATTATAAGGGGATTTTAAGGCGAAGATTACAATACATAATATATAATGTAGGGCGCAGGAGCAAACCTGTATATAGATACCCCTTAGATGAAGATAGACCCTGTATAGGGAAGCTAACTGAGACGCGTGTGTTGCAGGTTACTGGCCACTGGGCGTGGTGTGGTGCAACATCTACGTGACGTGCGACGTGCTCGCGTGCTCCGCCAGCATCATGCACATGTGCTTCATCAGCATCGGCAGGTGAGCGCCCACATCTTATACAATAAGAGCCCAAAAAAAATAGAAGTGGTAGACTATCGCAGTTCATAGACATTTGGAATACTGGAGATAAAATACAAGCGCGGTACGGTCAGAGACATAACAGAAGAAGCCTATTACATTAATCTGTGCTATTACATTGTTTTTTTTAATGTAAAATACTTTACTACCCCAGACTTTTTGTCCGTGCCTTTTTAAAATTTTTCGTTTTTTTTTTTTTTAGATAGATTCTACGCTAAAGCAGGCAAAATGCCTAGGGCAGCTTCATCGATATGAGAGGCGAGCGTTAACTCGAGCCTCTGTAAATTGTGGTCGATAAGGGGACAGACCCCCCCTTCTTTCCCAGACTAATGGGAGAAGGCAAACCGGACTTGTTGCGATTAATAGGTTATGCTATTATTATCGTGGCCGAGGACAGCGGGTGTCCTCAACGTTTTTTTTTTTTTTGCACTTATAACTATACTCCTAAGTACTATTGTAGTCTGTTCCTTGGCTACATATTAGTACTTCTTTACTAGTATCTTAATATCTCACCCGACGGCTTTGTTAACAAATGGAAGGTGGAGTTAACACATGGAGAAGGTGATTCGAGATCCTCTCAGATAAACACACACACACACACATACACACACACTCACTTACACACACACACAATTATATGTGCCATCATTAGTACTGTCATTTTGACCATGTATTGAAATCTATTGCCCAGTCTCCAGTCGCCTGGAATCCTTGATAAGTGGCATCTATAGGCGTAAGGCGCCTTACCGATACAAATCAATCTCAACTACAAAAACACATCTCACGCCAATTCTCTTTGGAGAGGCAGAGAGTACAGAGCGCCACATATCGGTCCCTACACCCTTGTCTCGTCTCCCCCCACACTCACAACTCTCTTGACACAAACACGCTTGCGAAGACAACGCCATCTTCACATTAATCTTCTCTTTTCAATTAAAAGCCGTTAAATCAAACGTAAACGTGCTTACATTCATTAAACGGGGCGAATATTCAACAGAGGTCTCATGGAATCCCCCCTCGCGTAGAACTAACACGGACCCATCGAGTTTCCTTGTACATTATTTTGTCTCATTAGGGATAATACTTCCTTTTGTGACATCCAAAAAGGCTTCCGTGGGCTTTGTTGCTCCGAGATAATGATAATTTCCAAACCTATCATCCTGAATAATCGTTTTTGGCGCCGTCATCCAGATTTCTCTAACGTTTAAGGCTTAGCTCACACAATGTGCTAACATTATTAAACTTGCTCTAAGCGTGTAATATCAGCGTTTTAATATCGTTTCATTATGCTGGAAATTTGATGTGTGTATTGAGATAATGGGGGTATTAGTTAAATCTGAAATTTAAGGTTTTTGTAAAGTAATTTTTTAGATGTGATTTTGAAGGATTGCTAAAACTTCGAACGAATGGATTGTGACATGTAGTGCGACGGTAAGAGAGAGAGAAATGAAAATAAAATTAAATGAAAATGTTTTTAGATAGAATTATACAAATCACTTTTTGATATCTAGTCAAGATCAATCAGAGATAATATCTAGTCAAAAATTTGTTAATTCTCACGGTCGGAATCATATTTTATTATTAATTAGTAACGACGTCCTAATTACCCGCATAATTATTATGAATGAAATGAAATGAAATGAAATTAAAATATACTTTATTGCGCACATTATAAACAGTAAAAGCAATACAGTACATGTTACAGTATGGATGCACACAAAGGCGACAGACAAAATTATGCAGATACTTTGCCCTCTTTTCCTTTTCCCCTCCAATGGGCCACAGTATCATGTGAGCGAGAGGTGGCTTTGGGGGCGTGGTCGTCCAGCATAGCTTCTTTCTTACTAGCGTGATTATATATTATGAAAAAAAAATGGTGTGATTTTAATAAATGTAATTCGCCTAAACACTCAAATCACAATACAATTTTATTTACAAAAATGCTGGGCTTTTACCTTCGCTAGTCCACTTAGTCTTAAAAATTGCGTACAAAGCTCTCCCATTGTAGTACTCTGTGCGCCCCTTAATCTCGTATCCGTTATGAAAATCCGGTAACCGCGAACCTTTTGTGAAATGTAAATTAATATGCTAACGAGATAACTAAAGATCTTGCAAAGATAATCCGCGCTATCCAGAGATTACTTTTAACAGACATTCCGTTTTGTGGTATTTTGCGTTTGGTCTTTTTGTGAATTGGAAAAGTTGGATAATAATTACCGAGGATAGCTGTTCAAAAGAATGCGTTCAATTTAGAAATGGTGTTCTTTTATTTTTATTATATTTAAGGACTACGTGCTCGGAACTTTTACTTTTGCGTTAATTGTTTCATTTATAAATATGAATTGTTTTACTGTTAAAGTTACGCATTTGACGAGTTTGTTAATTACACCTTTCTTATTTAGTTTCGTTATACATCTAACTAATTGTATATAAATGTAAAATGTGATAAATGTTAATGTGTGCCAGTTTAGCAGCAATGGCGTCATGAGGTTCACATAATATTATTGAATATTATTCGCTAACAAAATACCTAGATAAACAAAAGCATTAGCAGTGGGCCCAAGTGGACGAAATTCTAGTAAATTTTGGAAAGATAAACTAGAAACCAACGAAACCTTTCAAACTAATTGTGAAAATTGTGCTCTTTTTGCAGATGGGTAACAATTTATTAATCAATAAAGGTTGCTTATTAAACGGCTCATTCGAATTTGTGTATAATCTATGTAAGTAATCTTATATAATGCCAAAGTGTAACGTAGGTTACGTGGGATTACACTATCTAATGAGTGCTGGTGATCCGGGCGTCGGCGTCGCCTCGGGCGACACCTACACGTGATCATAAACTCGATCTACCCCAAGAGTTTCCTAGTAATTAGTCTGACACGCAACTATATTATATAATGTCTTGTTATCACTAAGGTTTATTATGAGTCTGTTACATTATTCACATTTACATATCTTTAGACTGTCGTTGCCGTCTGGACGAGGGCCTAAAAGCCACTGTGGCTTTTATTGTATGTGTGTGTCCCTATCGTAGACAGGGTCTTTGCTATTGCTTCGATCTCGGTAACGCAGCTTGCTAAGGAATGTAGCGTTAAGCTAAAAAGCCTCAATAAAAGTCATATTATGTACACAGTTATATACAAGGTTAATAAAAGCGAGAGGCGTTAAAGAAAACCACATATACTCCTTAGTCTGGCCATAAATACTGTTACAATTAAAAAAAAATCACATTTGAATTTGGAATCTGTAATTTTTATACGATTGTTAATTGTGTTTTCTCATTTTAGCGCTAATAAAATAATTAAAATAATTAATTTAATTATGCAATATAAATAATTAATTAAGCAAATTTAATTAAGCCATTATAAATAATCCTGTAGCCTGGAAATTATACACTAAATATGTGTTATAACTTATAATTTAACGCCCTTCGCTTTTATCCACATTGTATATTATCTAGTTTCAAGTTGTTGACAACAGTGATTGTCTGCCTTCTGCCATCGTCTATGCGTCGGCAGGTCGTGACGTGTATTTTTAAAATTTCATGATTTGGTAAACAGATCGTCGATGCGCAAATCCGACACAGTAACATTCGGTTACGTTAACTTATAAGTATGATTTTGAGATATAGCAGACCTTGGTATAGATGATAAATCGATGGTGAATTTCAGCTTGATCCTTTCAGGTGTTTCTGAGCAAAATGTCTTGATGTATTCGCTCTTGATGACAGAATTTTTGTCCCGCCTGTACAGGTAGACAGATCTCCTATTAGCGTTATATAGGGCATTCCATAGAATTCTATTGGCGTTCAGTTTTTTCTTTTGAGAAGGGAACCCTAAAAATGAAGTATTCCAGTCTATTGTAATACATGTATATCTTGGGGATATAAACGAATCATAGCAAAAATACACTCGTGCAGTGAAATGAGGAGAAGGGATTAACTAGTACACAACAGGAAAATAAATAAAGGAATAGTCCGAGTAAGATCCGATCCCTTGCACATTCAAACAGTTTTTCTCTTTTCTTTCTTGTGGATCTTATTTGTGGGTAAGTTAAGCTTAATAAGGTGTGAGCGTTAAAAGAATTTATTTAATTAGTAGCTGGTGCCCGCAACTTCGTTCGCATGGCGTAGTTCTATTATAATCAAAGTTTTTAAAAATTTTCTAATCCGTCGGATAAAGAATAATTAGGTACTGAATTTTTCTGTAAAAAGTGTTCTAGATGTTGACCAGGCTCAGTATCTCTACACAACAAAAAGTTTCATTTGAATCCATCCAGTAGTTTTGAATATTAGCCTGGACAAATAGACAAACGGACAGACAAAAAATTTAAAAGAAATTGAAAAGTATTCTAATACTTTTTAAACATCGCCCCCAATTAGTTTTACGTAAATATATTTAATGTGTGGACACACGAAATTTACTATTTTATTATATGTAGGGAAAGTTGAACATTCGGGACGTTGTCAAATGATACACATTATATTTTAATATTATATTAAGAAAATGATATGAACCCCCCTTTTTAGGGATTCGTAGCCAAATGGCAAGAAACGGAACCCTTATAGACTCGCCATGTCTGTCTGTCTGTCTGTCTGTCTGTTCGTCCGTCCTTCCGTCCGTATGTCACAGCCATTTTATTCCGAAACTATTAAGCCTTCGTAGTTGAAACTTTGAAGTTGATGTATTTTATGAACCGCTATTCAAATTTTGAATAAAAATAAATATTTTCGTCCTGCATTTTTCGTCAAAATCAATTGTTTGAAAGATAGACGTTTCTAAAGTGGAAAAACGTGTACAACCGCATTTAATTTTCTGTATAAATTCTGTTTGTTGGCTGGCAGAGAGATAAGCTCACCAGTGTACTTCTCCTATATTAGATTAAGTCATATGTAATATTTTAATTTAAAAAAAAAGAGGGTACCCCCATCTAACTTTTAAAATAAGAGAATGAGATATCTAAAAAATGTTGTAGAACTCAATGAAAACTTTCAACGAAAATTAGTTCGAGATATCAATATTAGTTTTAAGAAATAATACATTTAAAAAAAAACGTAAATACAACTTTGTCGTTCATACAAATGCTATGAAAACCAAGTTATTATATTTTCTGATAAAAATGATATGGTAATGAATAATGATGGTACGGAACCCTTCATGTGCGAGTCCAAATTTCACTTGACCGGTTCTTTTTATATAGGTACGTTGAAGTCTTGTAGGTCAGTAGTTTATTTTTTCTTGGATTTACAGTTTTATAGTTGTTAAGGCAAAACGATTAAGCATTTGCGTTACTGTCTGGTTTATTGAGCTCTTGTATTTTGGGGAAAATTTGGAGACGGTTAACATCAAACATTAATTTACATCGATCGAGCTATTTTGTAGGAGTTTGATCTCAAACACCGTGGTCTGAGATTTTCTACATTAAGGCAACAAAAATGGCGTACAAAGTAAAGCAAGAATTTTATTGTTGAGCGCAAAGGATTCCTTTTGTAAAACAGAAGAAACCTTAAATGTAAAACCATGCACGTAATATTTACAAGCGGAAAAACATTGAGTAACAAGACTGATTTTTTGTTATTATTTAGGTGCCATTGATATAATTCAATCTTTACAACGTTTATTTCTATTCCTGTATTAAAAACAAAGCTCAGTGAGTAGTTCTTTATTTATTTCTTAGTTATGCGTAAATTCATGCTGACGACAAGAGATTTCAATATGCATGACGCAGTATGAGTATAGTAATGATAATAAAAGTAAGTAAAAGTAAGAGGTAGTGCCACACTGCATGTTTACATGCAGCCGAATTGGGCCGGCACGACCGGGGAG
>LUGF01026696.1:435075-457264 GCA_001625245.1 Calycopis cecrops | reverse complement strand
TAAAAGTAAGAGGTGTGCCACACTGCAAGTTTACATGCAGCCGAATTGGGCCGGCACGACCGGGGAGGTACCTCTCGCTTACACGAGACCGGCGTAAAGAGACAGCTGTGCTGTCGCGTTTCGTGCGGTGTGTAAGTAGCCGGTGGCCCATGGCGGTGGGAGGAGAAAGGAGCGCAGTGCATCTGTATAGCCTCTTTGTGAATGTTTATGGGCATCAGTAGTCATGAAAATGACTATGACTGTTCGTTTGCCCTCCCTGTCCCCAAAAAAAAAACTAAGTAGTTAATTAATTAATATTATGAAGATTTTGTTAATCAATCTTAACATTAGGTCTGAGCATTGTTCGTAAAGTATATTCCACCATTTTTCCAAAAATTTCACGGAATCTAAATGTATACCGCACAGCCTAATTTATATATATGTTAAATATATATGTATTACTTAAAAAATCCCCATTTATTATAAGACCCCTTTCACATACACGTACATATCATCACGTATACAATTTTACAGCTATTTTCATTCGCAATAGAACCTTAAATTAGTGAGAAGCAGGACACGTCGTCGTAAGGTAAATTGCAGCTGTGAATTCCTTTGACTTTCTTTTGTAACTTTGTGGAAGCCTTCCAATCAACTGCAGCTCCCTTTGACTAGAACGATTGAAAGGATTGAAGTCACACTATTAGCGTCTATGGACAACTTTTTATATAAAACGCCGTGCCCACTTCGTTAGACGTGAAATTTTTTGTGATGCAATTGCGTAGTGAATTTGTGACTTTATCAGATTCTTTGCTTATATTCTAGTTGATTTTTATTCTATTTCATGTCTGTACCTGTAATATGTAATGCAAACGCTGTAATGTTGCATTGGACTGACAGGATCAGACATGTACCACTCGCTCATATATTTTCGCAGTGATAGATGATGTGGCCGTTTGTTTAGATTGTGTTATCTTAAAATTGGAGTTATTAAAATTGGAGTTGCATATCTCAACTTTCCTGCACTGCTGGCAACTGTAGCGTGCGGTAGCATGTTTCCTGGCGCCAACTCATTTTTACACTTACTTACTCCGTTGGCTCAGTGACCCGAAGTGATTCTTGGCCTCCGACAAGAGAGTGCGCCACTTTCCTCTATCCTGCGCGATTTCCCGCCAGCTATCGTCAACTGAGAGCTCGCGCAGGTCTTGCACCACTTGATCCACTCAGCGATATTTGGGACGCCCCATAGGTCTTCTTCCTGTTGGTCGTCCCAGATACGCTCTCTTCACCCTACGATCCTCCTCCATTCTCTCGATATTTTCTCGATTTTTACACTGCTAAAGAAAATTCCCTTCAACAATGTTATAAACTTTGACTGATGATTTTGACTGAAACTGATGGTTTTGCTGGAAGATATCTTGTAGAGATAAGCACACCCATGTACTTCTCCTACACTAGAATAAGACAATCATTATATTTTTTTATGTAAGTATATATAGAAATAAATAATAAATAATAATAATAATAAATCAAAAGTGTAGTCAGCGCTATACGGCGGATGCATTAAAACATCTCAGCAAAACTCACCTAAGACACACATTGTACTTTTTCAAAATGGTTTCAATTCGGTTCGACGCGACGTCATTTCAAAATCTAAATATTTCTTTTCAACTGCAACACATCTTCATCGCAGACCCATAGCCTCAAGGAGTTGACAGAGATAACAATAATATGTCACGATCTTTATATACTTTTCTCGCATCTTCCGTATTCATTTATCTCGATAAACAAACACGCCAGTTGCGAAGACTTCACGCCTTTCGACAATGAGTGATGAATGTAAGTACGCAAAAATCTATTTTAATAATAGTTGAGGAAAAAGCATTTTCACATTTTGTAAAAATATTTATTTATATATAACTAAATTATATAAGTACCATTTTGTTCGACGTTTTTTTTATTTATTTATTTTTTGCATAGGTGGCGAACGAGCAGTTAGGTCACCTGATGTAAAGTGAACACCAACGCCCACAGACATCCGCAACACCAGAGGTCTAACAGATGCGTTATTTTGCCATCTTATAGGACATGAAGCCATTGCTATAGATATTTTAGTACTTCTGATCAAAAAACCGTGAAAGGCAATTTTGCCAGTCCTTTATTTATGTTAAATTAACATTACGTAAAGAATTGCGAAGAGACCAAAACAGGTGGAAATCTAATTTCGTCGTTATCTTCACTCATATTGACAGCAAGTTAAACAAGTATAAATCACACTCTTTCATAATTTATATTTGGAATTACTTTTTTAAACATGTAAGTAACCTTTTTGATGTTATCAAAACTGGATACAAATCGTACAGTCAAAGAGATTTTATTACAGGCACATTAATGCGAAAAGACTTTTATCTACACTAATGTTGTAACATTCTACTTATGTTACCAATACTTGACTTATAATAACTACTGTTATAGCTCCGACAACAAAAAACTCAATTGACATGATGTTATAATATGCAAATCGATATCGTAAAATCTCATTATAACACTGTGTGAGAGCGAGAGAGAGAGAGAGTGGTGAGAGAGCCTTATTTCAAAATTCTTAAGTCTTCTTACTTGCTTGCTTGCTTTCGCTTGCTTCCGCTTGCTTCCGCTTGCTTCCGCTTGCCTCCGCTTGCTTCCGCTTGCTTCCGCTTGCTTCCGCTTGTTTCCGCTTGCTTTCGCTTGCTTTCGCTTGCTTTTGCTTGCTTGCTTGCTTGCTTGCTTGCTTTCTTGCTTGCTTGCTTGCTTGCTTGCTTGCATGCAATATTTCGCAATGTTTGATTCATTGATTAATTGAATTAGTGAAGATAAAGTAGTGTATGCAACTGCATATAACACGGGTATTAAAACACTCGTGAGGTACTATTTTGAAACTCGCGTTCGCTCGTTTCAAAAATTCACACTCGTGTTTTAATACCCTTCTTTATATGACAGTTGCATAAACTACTATTTCTCGGACCTAAAATATAAATTCTAATCTACTTTGTTTGTAAGGGGTAATTTTCGGAAATAATAATCTGATCATGAAAATTATTTCACGAACAGAAAGGTACACAAGGTACAAAGGTACATACAGGAGTCCCGCAAGCTATATTTCATTACTTGCCGTATGTACCCTTAGGTCTCATAATATAGCATCAAATATATCGAGGATAAATGCCCATCACAGAGGACATTAATCGGCGTCTCTCAATATACGTAACTAACATTATGAATGACTACTGTATCTTCTGCAAGTTGCAAGAATTATAACAATGAGATACATAATATTTTTCTTCGCAGAGGTTACAGAAATAGAAATGTGTCAACTAAATAATTATGATCTATTCGTACCTAATTTGATTTATGAGCTCTAATGGCCCGCCAATATAACAACATTAACCGAGAAACTAAGGCATTTTCCATATACACACAGTAAAACTTACTAATAACTCAAACCTAGTGATAGATTGTATTTAGGTATATAAAGTAACACTGTATTTGGAACTTACCAAAATTACTAGATCGATTTTATATTTCCTTAATGTATTTAAAAGGTATTAGATTAAGTCGTAAGGTATTTTAACACACTTTTATAAGCTCTGCCTGTATGAATATATTTAAATTACATTTAAATCAAAATCCAGGCATCCAAATTGGTTTAAATTTTGCTTACATATAGAAAACATATAAATAAAATAATTAAATAATAAAGTTTCTGTGCCCTGCGGTACGCTTATTAAATCGTGGGCCCGGTCAGTGAGATATTAGAAGTTTTCTTTCTTTCAACCTTCTTGCCACCCAATAAATAAACAGTAAGATCTAACATAGCTCCTAATAAATTCACACAAATACTTTAAAAGTTAATTTTCAAAACCGTAAAAGGTTGCTTGTTGCCGCTCATGAACTAACATAAACTAAATTGACTAAAGTTTGGACCCGTATGAACTTTAGTGTGCCCTGTGATGTGGTCTCCGAAATGCAGATGTGCTTCAAAACGCAGTAAAATATTTTACTGTGGACGACATTGCAGTAAAATTTAACGAAGTGTAATTTAGTGTGGTATATAGAATGAACTCATAAAGTAAAGCAACAATTTATTTGACTTATACTTGTTTAAGAATTTCGCGTTTGTTACACAGTTGTTACTTTAGTGGTTTTGACATGACAAAATATTTATTAAAAGGTGCCATCGGAAATATAAATATTTGCTTGACGTTTCTCGTGGAAACACCAGCCTTGGTCACTAGCCGTGACGTGAAGCGATGACAGCTGCTGTGACGCGAGACTGATGCGAAACAATACCCAATTACTAATGAAAAGGGAGGAAGAACATATCTACCCTCGCTTCATCTTGTGTATCATTCGAAACATTACGGCATACACAACTCAAAGAATCCACTGATTGATCCGATGGTAAATCCCGAGCCTTCATTTTGTTTATCACAGGGTACAATGATGCAGATAATTTAAAAACATCCTCCCGATTGAAACTTCTACGCTCTTTTACAATTGCTTCCTGGACCGTCCTTGGATAATACGGTAGAGTGCATTTTAGGTTTTGTATCATTGGAACTGTACCCAGTGATAGACACTCAAATCATCTTTTAAAAGGTGTATTGTGGATTAATTTGTTTGGCGGTTTTTAACTGCAGCTATCCTCTCTCTATAGGTAATACTGGCCTTGAAATATGAAAGAAATAAAAATAAGATACTGATTGGAAATGTTAAATACTGCGGGATAGTGGGCTGACAAGACTACATTCTCATGTTAAAATGAAAAAACCTTATTAGCTTTTTTTGGTTTACAAATATGCACAAACCTATACAAAGTTGTTGCAATAAATTTTAATTAATAGAATTCAATATAAATGTCTAGTTTCCAACGTATGATAATCATGAATTTTATTGTTAGACTCCCTTATAAATGACGGTAAAAGAAGTACAGAACAGTATATAAAAGCATTTTAATGTTCACGCTCTCGCTGCAGACGTAATCCCTTAAAAGAATTAATGGAGGTAATGGATGGGCCGGTCATATTCTCGCCGGGCCATATATTTTGTTTGTTAATTAATTGCGTCACCTTTGATTAGATGCTCTTGTTTTCTCCGTGTGATTTATAAAAGTATTTTATGTTTTTTTTACGTGTAAAAGGCACTTGCAGACGTGGGAGCATCTGACGGTAAGCTCAGATCGACATAACTATATTTAGATTCCTTCCATACCCTTGCAGACTTTTCACATATTTTTGACAACTTTGGCATAAAAATATTTGTTACAGAGCTGGTTTTATCTGTCCTAATTAATGCCCCGTTAGTCTATTATTTATGTGTTAAATAAATTACGAATTTTTGCTTCACAGGTTTTCATTACAGGTACATTACCCAAGACAAGATATTATAATAATTAAAGAGATTAATAACTAATAAACTAATTTGTGAAACCGGCCCAAAACTTCTTATTCCGATTATTATTAGCTTACTGGAAAGAGCTGAGAGATTTGTGTATTTAGACAAGGCAGACAAGATAAATAATATTATGAACAGGCCGAGTCGATATTTGTTTTTTTTTATTTTTTGCGACATTGGCTTCGACATGTTCGAGTTTTATTTCAAATACAGCTATCCTAAATATGACATTTCGTATTTATTAGCAAAAAAAAAAAAAATCGCGAATTAATAGGTTGAAAAAAAGAATTCAGGGTTTTGAGAAAGATAGGTTTATAATTGGATGTGATAACCCATCACATGCAGATGGTATATAATTTTTCAGCGCAGTTGTTGCTCAATATTTCAAAGCTACAAACCTTGACAACTAAAACGAAAAAAAAACTACTCGACTACGACTATATAATTCCGTGGTTCGTTCCGCATTGGATGTTGCACATTTCAAAGTACACACACAATAACTAGGAATTTAGGAAAAAAGAAATAAAAAGAAATACTTTTTATACTCAGTAAATCTAGCGTGAGAAGACTTTATTACTCCAATTTATACATCAGCATTTATTCTTTTAAATGAAAAAAAAAATATTATCAAAAAAATGTATAGTAGAAATTAATTTGACAAATAGAATGTACGAGACACGAGAGCAATAAAGAAGAGACGTGTGTCCTCTGGAACGTGACAGACTTGAATTAATGAAACAGCTCGTATATTAGTAGGTAGGAATTACGTAGGGGGTAATAGGGAATACGAATTACAGATAATATAGTCTAAGGGGGCATACGCGCAGCCGGAGACATTTTCATGACTACCGGCGCCCATAGACATCCGTGTAGAGCTTACAGATGCGTTGCTCTCCGTCTGCCTTCCCCTTTATGGGTCTCCAGCTACCACACCGCACGAAACGGGCCAGCACAGCTGTAATTTTACGCCGGTATCGTGTAAGCGGGAGGTACCTCCCCGGTCGTGCCTTCCTAATTCTGCTGCAAGCATGTATGCAACGTGGCACTACCTCTTACGAAAATCGTAAAAAATAATACTTTAAAACTGCGATATATTTTGCTCAATTTTATTGAAATATAAAAAATCAATGGATAAATATAATATAATAAGTTAAAAAACTAAGAGGTTCTATGAAGTGCGGACTCGTTAATGGAGATCTCGCCTTGGGCGCCTTCCAGACAGCTGCCGTTTTATAAAATAAATTTTATACTTTTTTATTTAATTTAAATTGAATTAAAAAATAACTTCCATATAAATCAGATAATAAATATATCTATTCTAACATAAATAGATAAGTTTTATAATTTTGTTTGTTAGTACATGTAAATTTTCGGAAATATTGATCCACTCAAAAAAAAAATCACATAATGATTTATTAAGTTTACGTGAATATAAGACCTATTACGCACTGTAGACTGGTCGCCGGCGACTCGGTCGGTGGCGAATATGGTTTACTATAGTTTATATGGGTGCTGACGCACTTGGTCGTCAGTCGCTAGGGCGACTTGACGACTCGCCGCGTTGTGGCGACGTGCAAGCGACTGCCAGTCGCCGGCGCTTAGTCGACAGTACTAATAGCTCTCCTTCATTACAATAAAACAACTTCAGAACCACGGTAAAATCCATTAAAGTTATTTTATTGTAATACTTTCATTAACAGATAACTACGCTATTCGCGAGTAATTGTCATTATACAAAGAAACAAGAATAATAAAAACATGATTTAAATAAGACTATTAAGGCTTATCATTGAAAAATAATGGAAAAGTATAGGCCATACTTTTCCATTAAGAACAAACATATCAACTTAACGATAAAAGTTTCAAACATTTTATCTTGTTCCTCCCTTTGTATAATTTTTACAGAATTAGTTAATTGGATGACGTAGATCTCCTCCCAAGATACGATGTTTGAAATTCTCATTAGTGGATAACAGATGATAAATTGAACTTTTTTCACTTTCTTGTCGAGATGAAACAAAACGACGTTTCTGAAAGGAGGATTATTATGAAGGTTTTGTGCGCCATAAAATCCAGATTAAAAACTATTCATTCGTTTTTTAAAATATTTTTCGGATCAGTCGACAATTGTATTGTTCGGGGATGATTTGAATTTTTTATTTCGGTATTGCCTCTTTGGCCATGAACGATGGCTAATGTACATCATCAATTTTTTTTACGAGACCGGCACGGCACCACTTGGAGGTACCTCTTGCTTTCATAATACCTGCGTCAAATAATGGGTTCATAGCGGGGGATGGGTTAAGCCCTGCTTACGCCTTTACTTAATCTCTGTTTATGGGTATCAGTAGTAATCAAAATCATCCAACTGCTCTCTCCAACCCTCTTAAGCAATAATAATAAAAAAGCTTCAACTTATTATATTACTAGCTGCGCCCCGCGGCTTCGCCCGCGTAAATTTCGATATCGTGGAAAATCATTCCATGGCATCCCTCAGGAACATTTTTTCGGGATAAAAGCTATCCTATGTTACTTCTAATACCTCCAAGAACATGTGTACAAAATTTCATGATGATCGGTTGAGCAGTTTTCGCGTGAAAGGGTAACAAACAAACTTACATTCGCATTTATAATATTAAGTATGATGCTGTGGGCTGTGGCCGTTGGTGTTCACTTTACATCAGGTGAACTAACTGCTCGTTTGCCTCCTATGCTATAAAAAAAAATATGCTCTAATACTATTTTATAAATGTGAAACAGCCATTACTCATCCTTACTTAATAGTAATATTGTTTGATGAAAGAAGAGTTGTGTAGTCTGAAACACACGCGCTAAGGTTAGATTAGGCTCAGGAGACCACTGTAATTTAGACTTAAGTCATTACAGAATAAATGAATAATCAAACAGTTAAAATAAGGCACTTTATGTGTTGTGCCCCGCGGTTTCACCCGCGTGTAATTTCTAAGAAATCCATATAAACTTCGACACCCTATTTTACCCCCTTAGGGGTCGAATTTCTAAAAATCCTTTCTTAGCAGATGCCTACGTCGTAACATCTACCTGGATGCCAAATTTCAGCTTGATCCGTCCAGTGGTTTGGGCTGTGCATTGATAGCTGGCTATGTCACGTTTGAGTTTTATATATGTAGATGATGTCTTATGCTTACGAGAATATTACTCATTACAATAAAACAACTTTAACGGATTTTATCGCGATTTATTTAAATATTTTACAAGCCAAGAAGAGTCCACCCGTGACCGTGATTGCTGTAAAGCTTCTGAAACGTAGGGCTTGTAAAATAATTAAATAAACCACGATTAAATCCATTATAGTTGTTTCATTGTAATTTTATTCTTTTTAGTGTATGGGGGTAAACAGGCAATCAGATTACTAACGCCCATAGATATCCGCATAGAGGTTATACTGATGTGTTGCCTTCCTTCTCATCCCTTCATGGGTCACCGGCTATAAACCGCATGAAACGCGACAAAACAGCTGTCACTTTACCGCGCCAGTTCCATGTAAGCGAGAGGTACTTCCCCGGTCATGTCAGCCCAATTCGGCTACATGCACGCATGCAGCGTGACACAATCTACTTTTAGCTTTACTACCACGTTACTTTTAGCATCGGCGATCGGCGATTTTGTGACAGCATCGATGCTGCATCGTGATATAGTGATTCTGCGTTCAGTCGCGGCATGGGAATCGCGCGATTTAGCGACAGTTCCGATGTTCCACACGCAACTCTTGCGATGCGACTAAATCGCCGCGTTCGGAGTTTTCAAGTGTGCTCCTGGGACCGTCTGGTCGCTTCATTCAGCTTCTAAAAAGCAACTAAATCAGCGATCGCGATGCTGAATATAGCATGGGTGCGGCTTTAACTCAAATAATATCTTTCCAGGTACCTCGGCATCAGGAACCCGCTGAAGAGCCGCCACCACTCCACGAAGCGCGTGGTCTTCATCAAGATAGCGCTGGTGTGGCTGCTGAGCATGTTCGTGTCCAGCTCCATCACTGTCCTCGGTGAGTGATGTAGACAGCAGTAGGCATTCAATACGATAGTACTGGACCAATTGTAATGAAATGTAGTCTAGAAATATACTATACTAGCTGACCCAATAGATGTTCTCCTGTCATAATTTCAGAATTTATTGCCAACGCAACGTGTAAAGTTCAGTTGCAAAACCTTCAAATCCATCATCTTACACTCTTTTATTATTATCCTATTACCTGTTTTCCGATGGGAATAAAGCATTTTCTTGCAGTAAAAAGTAGCATATTTCAGTCGGAGAATCGGCCACCGTCTAATTTTCACCTCGATATTTCCAAAGGATCGTAACTTATCGCAATAGAATCTAGAATAATTATATAATTCTTTGAATAATATGCGAGATGTAATATATTGGAGTGGTGAACTTAAATTAATTCGAAATATAAATATCGAAGTGGGTTTGTTTTTTCTGTATGTGCCAAGGTAGAATATGTAGGTACTTACTTTTTCACAACATTTTGTACGCTAAAAGAAATTAACCTACGGTGTATTGTTTTTTTTTATACTATTGCAAAGCTTACTTGCATATTTTTATGATTTTATTGCCTTTTTTTTTAATAAATTCAGCTAAGCCCTTACTGAAGAGGACACCTCTTGGCCGTTCGCAGCAAATCAAAGGAAGTAATGAATTGTGATTTACGAGAGCACCCGTTCATAAAAACGAGTCTAGTTCGCTTCTAAGTTACAAAATCGAGGCCCGGAGTCCAAATTGCCTGTAAGAAATGTAATCACTTGAATATGAAATTTATCGTAATAGGATCTATATCTATACTTTTGGAGATAATTTAATTAATCCATGAAAATAAATGAAAAGATTGAATATTTCGCGACATACTTTATAAAGTGTTATTGCAGTCTTGCTGACGGATTGTCATGGCTGTCAATGTCACACTTAATAATAACTGGACTGCCTCGTGGTTTAGTGATAAGCGTATTCAACCACAGACGTGAGGTCCCGGGTTCGAATCCCGGGTCGGACCAAAAATTGTAGTTGGGATATTTCAATTTATAATAATAGTTCGGAGCGTGGAAGTTGGCGGTGGTACACTGCCGTGCCTCGGAGAGTGCGTTGAGCCGTCATGTCGTCCGTTTTGCGCCGGATTTCTCTCTGGTTGTGTCGAATTGCCGTCCCATCGGAATAAGAGAGTGCACTTGTGTTTGCGCGCATACTTTTGCACTATAATATGTCCTGCGCAGATGGCTTGACTATATAGACGTCTGCCATAGCCGAAATCGGCTAGGACGACATAATTATTTATTTTATATTTGTAATAATAGCGTGCAATGCTATGTTGTTGGGATAGCTGTAGTTTTTTCTAGTCCCGATGGTCGAAGGGTGAAATTTTGAAGGCTGCGGATTTGTATTAAATCCTCTAGTTGTTAAGATTTATATTGACATGGCCTTTTTTATATAGTCAGATAAGTGCCACACTGCATACATGTAGCCTATCATCTCGTCCGGGGAGGTACCTCTCGCTTACACGTTACTGGCGTAAGTGACAGCTGTGATGTCGCGTTTCGTGCGGTGTGTAATTTGGCGGTGGCTCATAGAGGGGGAAGAGGAAAGTGATGAATCTGTTTAATCTGTGAGGATGACTGTTCGCGTCAGTAGTCATTTAAATAGCCCCAATGCTTGTTTGCCCCTTATTCTAAAAAAAGTGGTATTGTTATAGGAAACACAAATAAAACAAGTTCTTTGTGCAACACGCAACACAGCACTAGCACTTACTGTGCCAGTTTCGTTATAAAAAATAAAAAACCTTTAATGCATAAAATAGACCTGCACCCACCCTTTCAAATTCGTTTTAAAAGACAATCAAGATTCGCAGATGAAGGAATAACAAGATCGTACATTCAATTTTGCTAGGAATACAAAAGGGGAAACTCTTTGAAATAATAAGAACCTAAGTTTATGTAGCGAGAGTATTTATTTCGCGTAATGATGTCTTAAATTTACGCAAATATCATTATAATTTATTAATTTACGCCTGTATCATTTTCGGCCACTTTTGTTGGCACCTCTTACTATAATTAAAATTTTTAATTATGGGATTCTGTTAAGAATTGCTTTATTTTAAAAATAAATTATGCGAATAAATACGTAACGCATCGCTTGTATATAATTAAATAAGGAAGCCATTACTTGTCATCGAATTAGGAGTTTTAAAAAGGAAAAGTAAGTCGACGCCAAATTACCTGCTCCGAAAGCTGTTCATTATCTATAATCAAAAGGCAAGCTTTAGGGGATATTAAAAGAAGTTTCACGAATATTTTGTCGCAAATTTTACAGATTACAAACGAAGTGCTCTCCGGTATTTGATTTTTTAGCCAATAATATTGTGTCGTCCTAGACGATTTCGGCTACGTCGATCGTATAGACGTGTCATATGTGCAGGACATATTATAGTGCACAAGTGTGCGCGCAAACCCCAGTGCACTTTCTTTTCCCTCATTCTCATATTCCGAATTCATATTCCGTCCGACACGACCGGAGAGAAATGAGGCGAAGCACTGACGTCGTAGTATAGTGTATAGTACGACGTAGCGTGCTCTCTGAAGGGGGTGTAACACCGCCAACTTCCTGAATCCGGATTGTTATTAGAAATTGAATTTAACAACTTTTAGTTCGTACCGGGATTCGAAACCTCACGTTTGTGGTCGAACACGCTTACCACTAGACCACGAAGCAGTGAAAAGCAAGTAGTCAATAAGCAATAGGTGTGATTACTAACGCACACAACTTTCGCACTAACCGGTGTCTCTATCACAATATACTCATGTCTTTCAGGGCGTGCTCTAGTTTTAGTCTAGTAAGGTTATGCTATTCTATTTATTATTTATATTATTATTATTATATATGAAGTGCGCAAAGCTGTGGGCAGGAAGTGGGAAAGGTTAGCCGAAGATCGAAGCCAGTGGCGTGCTATGGGAGAGGCGTATGTCCAGCAGTGGACTGCAATAGGCTGATGATGATGATGATGATGATGATGCTATTCTGCACTACAGCCGAATCGGGTCGGTTAAACTTGGAAACTAGCTCACAAGACACTGCCTTAAAACCGATAACGGTAACGTCTATGTAAAGTTTCGTGCGGTAAGTAACCAGTGACCCATGGGAGTGTGGGGCTTAGGAGGGTAACGCTGCAAGCTAATGGTTGTCATTAACCGTGCGGATGTTTTTGGGCGTCGGTAGACAGTAAATGACTTTGACTGCTTGTTCGCCCTTTATACTATAAAAAGCACAACACATATTCACGCTAGTTTCTTGATGTAAAAGCACCAGAAACTTAAGCTTAGCTTGAATTTATTTACTTTATTTATAATTGGGCATAAATAACCATGGCATATAAGGCATGGTATCTGTTGGTTATCCACAATAATTCCATTCCGGTTGCATGGTCAATCACGCAACTGATTTAGTTGATCGGCTTATCTTTCTGTTCGTTGGTGCATGGTCGAAATCGTTGTGGAAATTAATACCTACAGCGGTTACAACGCTAGAAATAAAAATCTCGTGTCACTGTGTCTGTGGCCGAACTATTCCAAAACGACTTGACCAAATATCATAAAATTTTCGCTATGAATGTACGAATGAATTTATACATTTATGAATGAATGAATGCTATATGTTCAGAGGGTGTCAGAATTTATCATGAAGTGTATTTCAACTTATGTGAAAATATAGCAATAGAAACCGTCGTCAGCTAATCTTGCGATGGGCGATTACTACTAAAAGTTATCGAATTAGTCGATTGTTCCGTTTACTCGATAAAATTCGATTGTTATCGAAGTTCTTCGATTGTTATCGATGTTATTTGATTATATATGATTGGCTATTGTTGAAAAGCAATGATTCTCAATGTAGTAGTGGGACGATGCAATTTTTCGATTATATGAGTAGTCGAATAGCAATCGTTCGAGTTTGTAGTTCTTTGGTCCTCGCCGCCTAAATAAAAAAAAAACTCATTCACGCTATTCAACGAGAAATCGAATAACAATCGATACATGAAGCACATGCACCAAAAGGTGAGCGGTTCTTGCATGGTATTGGCAATCCAAAAAAAAAAAAATAATTCGTGCCAATTCACGATTAATCGAAATAATCGATTCACGAAGCTAATGCACCACCGCTAATGAACTACCATGAATTTCAAACATTTTGATTTGATAATTCTTAATTTTTCAGCACATTTAAATGAGTTTGACAGTTCCGCCACGTTTTACACGTTACCATGGCAACGAATGCTATTTGCATAATTAAATACAAGAAGGCACGTCTGTCGGGACGTAATTTTATTTATTAATTATAATTTATTAAATTTACGTACCGAAATATAAAGTGCCTTTACTGTGTTTTAAAAACATCCACCCGCGAAGTTAAATTAACGCTCTACTTATATCGCAGTTTATCACATTTGAATTACATAAGGGTAGCGTGAACCGCTTTGACTGAAACCCGAACGAGAATTCTCTTGTATAGCCAATTTGAAAGCCAACGAATCGGCTTAACCTGATCCATAAAAGGTTGTGATTTGAATTCACTTTCATATGTTCATTCGCTATACACGACGCAATGCTACGCTTTTTGTAGTTTAGAACCTTTTGAGAGATTTCTGGACAACGCTATAGTCATTAGTGTTTTCTATCCTACTATTTCAGAGCCCACAAAAAAAACAAAGGGACAAAAAATAAGCAAACAATGATTTCTATATCCTACTGTGAATGTAAGTTTGTTCGTTACGCTTTCACGCCGAAACTACTGAACCGATCGTCATGAAACTTTGTACACATATTCCTAGAGATATTAGAAATAATATAGGATATTATTTATTAAAAAAAAATCTAGATGGGTAAAAAATATTGTTATTGGAATTTGGAATTAAATAATGGAATTGCGTTCACCTTTGGGCCGGAGCCCCGCAATATCAGCTCATTCCATTTGACCGTATACAACGAAGAGTGATTCGAATTGTTGAATGACCGACCTTGGAGGACGACCTTGGCGTGGCTAGTGACAGCTACCAGCATATCACCTTAAGATAAGGACTGCAGATATACAATATATATGTACTTATATATCTTCCGCAAACTCAGGCAGGCATCATCTGCCAACTCTGATCTGTCATACTTGTCCTACTTCCACTTGGGACATACATATGCAACACCCTCTAAAACCGAAAACAAAAAGCCGTACCAAATAGAACAGATAAACTGTCACTTTGAGGTATCATCGGCGAGAGGTACCTTCCAGGTCGGACTGGTAGAATTTAGCTGCAAAGCTGCGCGGCACTATCTCTTACAAATCTCGAATATCTAGTTTATGCTATCAGTGGACGGATGGAAGCTGATGATCATAGTCATGTGTATTAAGCGCTGTGAGCAAGAGGAAATGGGGGCTTAAGCTTGAGCTAGAAGAGGAATGTCTTTTTTATTGGAAGAGCTGAAAATAATGATTACGAATGGCTTGCATCTGTCGTTCTTAATCAACGAATGAAGAATGAAACGATCCTTTAACCGTCTGCACCAAATTGGATTTTAAGTGCATTTGATTGAAATTTTTAGTTAACAAAGGCGTTGTGAGTAATATTGAGTTTTTTGATAAGACTTAAGTCTTTAAGACATTCGATAGCCAATTGGAAACCGGCATCGGTACAGCGCATAGGTAAAGGGCATGACACTTTGTTTCAAAAAAGGTCAGATATATACAGGGTTATTTTTTGGTCATCGGCCAAATTTTAAAATAAGCAAGTATACATCATTCCAAGGGTGTGTTTTAAATTTTATCGTCTAATTGTAATATTTTGTTAAAAAAAATCGATTTGAAATTGTCCTTAAAAATACATGGATTGTTGTTCTTACACGAAATGTATCGACATCAAGGTCAGTGACGTCGGCCTACCGTGACTCACGAGTGTGATGCACGTGAAATATCTTTTACAACATGGGACAAAGTAATTTTATCTAATTTTTTTTTTAACCAAAAATAACCCTGTATTTCCAAGTCCAAAATAAATAAACTTAATGACTTATAACTAAATGAAGCATGAACACCTACTGGCACTGCCTCTGATACGAATCCGAAGACAAAACCTAACAGAGTAGAAATCTTATAAGCATTGTCTTTCTAGGGCTCATCAACAGGACCAATATAATGCCAACGCCGGAGCTGTGCGTGATCAACAACCGGCTGTTCTGGGTGTTCGGCTCGCTGGTGGCGTTCTACATACCCATGTTCATGATGGTCGTGTCGTTCGCTCTGACGGTGCAGTTGCTGAAGAGGCAGGCGCGGCTGGTGGCCACTCCGGTGCCAGGCGGAACACACAGGAGGTATGCAATGATGTGTTTATTTAGGGAGCAAATGTTGATGGATGGAGGGAGATGGATAGATGGCAACGCATCTGTATGACCTCTGTGCGGATGTTTATGGGCGCGGGTAGTCTTGAAAATGTCTCCGACTGCTCGTTTGCACTCTTATACCATATACAAAATACGAACTATCTGTGGGATTATCAACGCCATTAAACATTCACATTGAAGTTATATAGATGCGTTGCTATTTCTTAAACATTAAGGATATTTGTTGAATAATATTATATTGTTTTATTTTAATAATTAGGTACGATGGAGTTGACGTATTCATGTGGATTAAAACCCATTTTAAAGTAATAAAGATTTAAAAAAAAACAATATAAAAATGTGCTTTAGACCACACAACTGAAGTAAAACTTAATTATTGATTTTCATTACCGTCACTTACCGTTACAATGACATAACATGTCATATGATATATATTTTTTAAATACAAAAAAGTTTGACTTAATCAAATTTAAATTTTGAATTTAAATGACAACTTTCATTGGTCTCGCCCGATGTGTGATTTTTGTAACGCCTCACCAGCTTGCTGCCCATGTCAAGCGCGCATATTGAAGTTTTACTTCAAAAGTGTGATTATTGCATTACTTTATCGGAATACGTCCGAGTAGGTACCTATGTAACTCATATTTTATAACACTGAAGTGAGTGGCAAATTCGTTTTATCTATAAATATAACAAGACAGTAAAATCCATGTCTGCACATTGAATATATTTAAGAAAAACTTATTGGAGCCGATGTTGAAAAAGTATGAGAACACTTTTCAATGTTTTTTAATTTTTTTGTCTGTCTGTTTGTCCTAGCTAATCTCAGACTACTGGACGGATTCGAATGAAACTCTTTGTGGTGTATAGATACTAAGCCTGGTCAACATCTTGAATACTTTTTACTGCGGTAAATGGCTCATTCCTACGGGAAATTCATTAAATAGGATTTTCACTTTGATTATAATAATAAAACTATAGTACGCGAATGAAGTCGCGGGCACCAGCTAATATCCAATAAAAGATCTCTCTATACTCCGGACGAGTGGGGTGAGATTTTGATTGACGAAATACCATGAAAGTGCTGATCTAGGCTAATATACAGACAGTGCAAACATTGTCTTAGAGGTTCCTTTTTGTATCAATAGTCCGTCCGTCTGTTTATACAGGATGTTCAAATATTTTGATCAGGCCCAAGCATAATATCTGTAAGTTTCCTATTTAAACAAAGCGGAAGATGTTTATTGTCTTTTGGGTATAATGTAAATATTACGCGGAGTATATTAATGTATTCATAAATAAATACTGGGCATGCGTTGTGGAATGTGTTATGATAGGTTTATTTAAATCTCATATACCATATCGTGGACACACACATTTTCTTATTAATGGTAGGGGAGAGCAAACGAGCAGTCGGAGCCATTTTAATTACTCCCGACGCTCTTAGACAACCGCAAAGAGGCTATACAGATGCGCTGCCCTCCTTTCACCTCCCACCCACATGGGCCACTGGCTCACACTGCAAGAAACACGACAGCACAGCTGTCACTTTACGTCGCTCTCGTGTAAGCGGGACGTACCTCCTCAGTCGCGCCAGCCGAGTTGGGCCGGCGCGCCGGCCCAACTCGGCTGCGTGCAAGCATGCAGTGTGGCACTACCTCTAAAAATATTATATTCATACATGAGTATAAATTAAGTCAGCGTTCTAGTGTTAATTAGATTTAAGTCGGCACCACACTATCACTCTTAGTACAAATCGGCACGGACCTAACACGTCCAGTAGACGACAATAAACTGGACCTACAAAGAAAATTGTAGAGTATACGCTGTTGAGTGTATACTAACATAGCTGATAAGACAATTAAAATTGTAATGTTTGTGTATACTTGTTTGTTTTCCAAATAAATAAAATACAATATTTGATGTCCGTAAATGTCCATACATCAATGAAGAATTAAACACAGGTCGGGAACACACAAAAGAAATACATAAATAAATAAACAAGGTTGATTATTTAGTATAAATAAGACTAAGATATGATCTTGAATGATTGTAAAAATGTCTAAAAATAAAAGTCCGTGTCGCTCCCTCCTTTATTTATAAAATTGCTAGCATTGGATTTGGTCACATTATTAAGATGACACAAGAGATTATTTTTGTAATTAATTTGATAGAGTATAAAGGATTAAAGGAAATAAAATAAAGTTTAAAAATAGTTTTAACTATCACATCTACAAAACTCAAGATATTTTTATTTTCATCACCAACTTATATAAATTTGCATCATAATGAGACTTAGTTACTTATCTTTGTATATTAATTTGAATAGCATGATATAATATAAACAAGTTATTTAAAATGGTATGCCATTTTCTAGAACTTACTAAAATCGTTGAAGTTAATAAAACATAAGTTTTTAAAGAGCTGGATTTCCTACTAATATTATTGGTTTACATGTTGAGATGTCGTATCAATAGAACAGAATTTGTTCAAGGTGAGTGCGCTCCATTTTGTATTTCTCGATCGTAAAGCACTATCTTCAAGACGTTCAAAATTTATCACAAGATTTTTCATTCATATCACGTATTCATATCGTATTTTGTATTTTTCTAAGCTTTTATGAATTATTTTAATATAATATATCTATAAAAGTGTGAGTAATAGTGAAGAATAGAGATGCTTGATTCAGTCTATCTACCCCGCAATGGTTTTGATATGAATTTTTTGTTTATATCTTTTGTACATGTATTTCTTTTGTGCCTGCGTATTGTATGTCACTGAACTTCCTTGATCCTTCACTGATTTTCCTAAACGACTGGATCGATTTTGACGAAATTATTCGTATGTATTGAAGGGGATATGAGAATAGTTTTGATTCACAAATTAGCCCGGTAGATTATAATACAACCTCTATCGAGCAGTTTATTATATATATTATAAGTTGACTTTATATCAATTACCGACTGAAAATTCTCAATAATGAAGTTGGAAGCAAAATATAGTCAACTAGAAAGCTTATGCTTCTATTTTAATCACTATTGCATAAAATATTCATAACTCACAATGTGAACGTCAGAATTTTGAGGGGAATTTGTTATCCGCGACTTTGCGACGACATTTAAAATGCTAACAATGTTGGAAATTTCTTTAAAAGCAAGCATCTTACAAAGTCAGCTTGTCTTTAGTGGGTGATGGCAGCCTGTACAGCCAAGCGAAGTTATTTTAAATATCTTGTCATAATATTCTGTATAATATGGGAATGATGAGATGTTGATTTAATTCCAGTGCCCCTCAACATTAGCTCGTTACATGACACGCAATTTAAGTTACTTTTTAGCATAACAAAAATATTGATAAGGTTCAGATAAAATAAACTTTTGCTGATTGCGTAATTTAGATTTTATAAGTTAAATCTTGAAGATGTTTTAAACTTTTCACATTAATCAGCAATGCTGTTTTTTATTTTTATATATTCTTATAGAATAAGGGGGCTAATGGCCCTGGCCTGAAAATGGTGGGCCCAAAATGGCCCCACCATTTTCATGACTATCGACTCCCATAGACAACCGCATAGAGGCTATACAGATGCGTTATCTTCCATCCTCCTCCCTGTTTATTTTTTAATCAAAATAAGTTAAGCAACGGACATATTATACATACACTGATATATTATACAAACATAGTTTTTCTAATCTAAGACTGATTATAAAAATAGTAGTACCGGCTAATTCAATGTCTTCGTCGTCACCTTTTTAGTGGCATTGGATATCAGTTAATGTATAAGTGATAAGTGGTGGTTATTTCTATCTAAAGATGAGATGAGTATTTGGATATCAACGTATTCTCAGATCTGCTACTATCAATACCGACGGAGTACTTGAGTACTCCGTCGAGGCATGGGTCTCCAATCTCCAAGAACAACTTTAATGAGCTCCTGAGTACACAAACGTGAATTTCTAGTAAGTAAACTATATTATTCTCTAGTGAGGTCTTGTCGATATTGGGTTATTGAATGGGTATTTGCTGTGCGATAAGGTGATTACTAACTTCTGTGTGTATGTCTATGGTCAATTTAAATTAGTATTTCTTTGTCTGAAAGCTGACATGATTGGTTTTAACTGGGTTTGATGATGATAAATAATCAAATTGTCTCTAGGATAATCAACCTTTTCAACACTATTATTTCTACACTAGACCTTATTAACTCTGAAAATTATTCACAAATACTGATTTTAAATTTGGGCGATTTGGCATACCTAATGAGGTATATAAATAATTTTCAATAGAGAATCCTCCTCTTCCCCCTCCTTTATGAAAACATATAATAATAACCTCCTTTTTATAATTATTTATTGGGTTTAGTATTTACATCTGCGACTAATATAATAAAAGACACACAAAATCTCAAAGCATCAAGGACTAAAATTTTCTGTAAACCTTTAAGGTTAATTTAATGTAATATATGAATTATGAATCTAATGAATTTGGTCATGAGCGTCTTAGAGCCGGGGCTTGGCAGGCATAATAAAACCATAATTCAAATAAATATTAATAATGGTGTCATATATCATCAAACATTTGTAATTTTTGTCAGGGGTTTTAAAATTTGTATATATCGTCTCATTTTAATTAATATACACATATTACTATCATAAATTAGTCCTCTTTCTCCTCGTGCTTACTCTTTCATTTTAAATCATTTTTGTATATCATTCTTTTGTCGGTTCTCTCCGTCTACCTCACATGAAGGTGTGTTGATTATTTAGTCCTGCTTACGGATCACTTATTAGGGATATAAAAGCTGATGATTACCTTTAGCCGCCGTAGACATTTAAATTTCTTCGGCAGTTCTCATTACGAACATCTTAAAGAAATGACGGAATAATCTCAAATTGGATTTCAAATGCGGTATCCATTTCATTACGTGTTGGCCGGCCGTAGATAATACAATTTGGAGACGATCCAACCAGCCGGGCGAGCAAACAGGATTCCTAAGTGATTTTTTACTAGATCCCGCTGGAGTTATTTGAGATTTGCGAAATGTCTTATTTATTGCAATGGCCTTTTAACCCGATTGCAAGAAAAGGGTCATGTTTTTCACTACAATTTTGAAACTTAATTGTAACTTTTTTGTCTAGTTTACTTAATTTACAGGTTGCCGGGATTTGTTTCTTTTAAATGTTTATTATTTTATCACCCTGTCTATAGCACTTATGTGTTAATTCTGGCTCAATATACTTATTTAGTATATAAACATTGGAATATATACAATAATAAAGCAACAAAGAAATCAATAACTACCAGAATGCAGTTGAAGGGCTGCCCAACCCTTAAATTTATGGGCGTTGGAGTGTCGAAAAAAGGCGTTCGAGGACTATCTTTCAAAACCAGATTAATGGTCTCTTCCAAAAAGGTCAAGTCTGTAGCATACTCGAAGGGCGGAAGTGCATTGGAAGATAAATTATGTTTGTAATGAAAAAAAAAGGACATACTGTTAATGGTAATGATATTTGTCTAGATATATCTATATTCATCGATCCGAATTTAAAATATTCTAGCCCAAACAAGACCACCTCTTCGTCGCTATAATTTTGCAGCTAAATAAGTCATGTTAAAACGCAATTAATAATATATATAATATAATAATATATATATAATGTAAAATAACTCAAAGGTGATAGACTGACTGATATAGTCATCTATCAACGCACAGCCTAAACCACTGGACGGATCGGGCTGAAATTTCACATGCAGGTAGATATTATGACGTAGGCATACGCTGAGAAAATATTTTTAGAAATTCAACTCGTAAGATAGTGAAACAGTATGTTGAAGTTTATATGGATTTCTTAGAAATTAAACGCGGGTGAAACCGCGGGGCACAGCTAGTTCTTGATACAATTATCTTTTACAAACAAGTTGATACGAGGGCCCGAACGAGCACTATTAACATAGCTTAATTTATAATTGCCATACGGAGAACGTGTTCCGTAATTCCAGTAACTAGGTGCGTTAAATTCATTATCATTTTATTTCAGAGTTCTAACTTCTAACTAAATGAGAGAGAGAGTTTTACTTTAAGTTTCCAGGATAAGCTAGATACAGATCCACTGATCAGTGTAAAAAGTAAGTGTAGTTATTTACATGAATAGTAAGAATTTCCAGATCTACATCATAAAGTATATACTTTAAAAATGATATTCGTAAAGTTTCCCTTAATGAATTATTCTCAGTTCAGGTCACCCTTAAAATAAACCTAAATAAGACATAAATTTCATGAACTAAAACTGGATGTTATCCCCATCGTTATCTTTTTAAATATACGTTTTTTATGCTATAGGGGGGCAAACGAGCCATCGAAGTATTTCAAT
>LUGF01026696.1:393191-432835 GCA_001625245.1 Calycopis cecrops | reverse complement strand
TTTAGAAATTAGCCCCTAAGGTCGTGTAGTAGTGTGTGGAAGTTTATATGGATTTCTTAGAAATTAAAGGCGGGTGAAACCGCGGGGCACAGCTAGTTCTTGATACAATTATCTTTTACAAACAAGTTGATACGAGGGCCAGAACGAGCACTATTAACATAGCTTAATTTATAATTGCCATACGGAGAACGTGTTCTATAATTCAAGTAACTAGGTGCGTTAAATTCAATATCATTTTATTTCTGAGTTCCTTATTATACATATGAATATCCAACTAAATGCTTGAAGTATGCCTATTTAAGAGAGTTATACTTTCTCCAGGTTTGCAGGATAAGCTAGGTACATTTTCACTGGTCATAATAAGAGTAAAGTTCACATAAATAGTAAGAATTTCCAGATCTACATCATAAAGTATATAATTTAAAAATGTTATTCGTAAAGAATCCCTTAATGAATTATTATCAGTTCATGTCACCATTAAAATAAACCTTAATAAGACATAAATTAATTAAACTAAAACTGTATGTAATCATTGACCCATCGTTATCTATTTAAATATATGTTTTTTTTGCTATAGGGCAAACGAGCCGTCGAAGTATTTCAATGACTATCGACGCCCATAAACATCCATACAACCAAGGCTTTGCTCTCCTTCGCCTCCTCCCTCCTGAATAGGTCACCGAAAACTCACACACCAAACAAAACGCGAAGGCATAGCTGTTACTTTACACCGGTCTCATGTAAGCGAGACATTCCACCCCGATCGTTCCGGCCCAATTTGGCGGCAAAGCAGCTTGGCATATTTTAAAAGAGTTACATGCTTCACATTTATAAGGAACGGATGAAACCGCATCATGTTCATTATGATCATCGTCATCATCTGCCTCCTTCAATAATCACCAAGACGACCCATCTCATGCCACTGTAGATGTATTTTGATGACGTATAAAAATAATTTTATAACTCTATTTTGAATAAAACTTTTTCATTTTCAAAAAAAAAACTCGTATCCATGAAATGTGAAACAGATTATCTATACTTCTATACTAATAATATAAAGCTGAAGATTGTTTCTTTTTGTTTTTTTTTTGTTTGAACACGCTCTGGAACTACTGGTCCGATTTGAAAAATTCTTTCAGTATTAGTTAGTCCATTTAGCGAGGAAGGCAATAAACTTAATCCGACTACGGCAAAAAAATAGCGTATTCACGAAAACGATGTCGCCATTGTCCGCTAGTTGTGGTATAAATTAGCAATTTACGTAAAGCCCTAAACAGACCGATGGAAAAGAGAAAATGTTAACGGTTTGTTCTCACTCATATTTATATTCCATAGAATATTCCAGACGCGAGCTGACCTCACAATAACGTGTTATTATATATGAGCTATTCCAGACCCAAAGTAACCAATAGCGTCGATAAACATTCATGTAAACCAATCTAAACGGACCGTCCGTCGTCAAGCGGGATTAATATTCACGGACCAGCTCGTGTGGCCAAATGGACGGAGAGTCATCGATTCTTATTCTGGTATCACCGTAGGAGGTAGCGATATTGTTTAACGGAGATGTACCTCTTGCACAAATGACACTTTTAAAGTGATGTATAATGTATAATGTATATGTACTGTAACTAAGCAAAAGACAATAGAAAACCTCATCATTAATATTATTCGGTGTTATATGTATCAATGTGTCAAATGTATGGTAGTGTGTGTGTGTTTTATTTATTAAATACTTTATAAGCATTTTTATTAAAAAATATTAGCGTTCTGCACTTCTCTTACACATAAACTATAAGTGTACCTTTCATACCGCGCAATTTTCGTAAAAATATTTCCGAAGTTTTTGCTTTACGTATTAATATAATTATAGTTAATCAATTCTGGTATAAAAATCTCAAAACCGTCGCTATTATTTTACCCTCAAAATTACTAGAAACTTTGTAACGGTCAATCGTACCTGATGATTTTATAAATGTATTTACCTAATAGCCAAATAGAAAAATGGCATAAAAGTTTAATAATATTTCGAGATACGTGACAAAAATGATTTGCATCTGTTTTAAAAGGCGATGGTGTTAGGGATAACTGATATATGAATACAGATTCGTGTTACAATATCCTCTTATTCAAATTTCGACTACAGTGGTCTACTACAATAGAGATCTATTGAGACGAGAGGATATGATATTATTATCTATACTAATATTATAAAGAGGAAAGATTTGTTTCTGTGTGTGACGAATAGGCTCCGAAAGTACTGGATCGATTTCAAAAATTCTTTCATCGTTTGAATACTACATTATCACAGATTAACATTGGCTATTTTTTACCACGCGAAAATGCTTAATTCCCACGGGAAAACGGGTAAACTTTTAACCGATTGGGTTCAAATTTCATATGGGTATTTCGATGGTTTCCTGGATTATAATTTGATCCGGTAGGTGGCGCTGCTGTCGGTATGTCAACTACTGAGCGTCTTGACCGATTGGGCTGAAATTTTGTGTGTTATTTCCATTGTTTCACAGACACGAATGTATTATCTATATATATATATATATATAAGTGTGTGTATGTGATGTATGTGATGTATGTCTGTTGGTCCTTTCTAAAATACATAATGCATTTGAGAATGTGATCTTTAGTAAAGTTATTCTGAATGCGCCCACGAAAGTTTCTAAGTTAGTACGATCAATTTTAGACAGATAGTGCCATTGTCTTTCCAATGAGTTTTATATATTGCTACGATAGTCCAAGCTGATGTATCTGTTGGTGGCGTAGCAACGCACGTAGGGTACAGCTGGTCTATACATGTAATATAATTGTAGGACTGTCTTGTGCGGCTTTCACGCAAAAACTACTGGATTTTGATAATTTTTTTTGTTATATAACTATTACTGTTCGGAATTATTTAGGCTATAATTTATGAATATATATAATGCTGCAGTTGTTATCTCGACTTGAAATACACTATTGTAGGGCAAAATAACGGATTGACAATTCGGTCACGTTCGCTCAAATAGCAATTTATAAAATATCTATGCGACCTCAACATAATAATTTCTAAGCCATGGCGCCTAAATAGAATTTGCCACAGGCCTCAGGCGAGCTTAATCAGACGCTGATTTCTACTAGGTATGTATGGTACGTCAGTATCAAGTATAAGTCAATTCTCTTACAAACTTTGGAATATCCTCCCTTATCGTTAGGGCGCGTGATCCACTTACTTTAATTTACATATTGATCACGACATCACAGTTGGGAATAAACTGGGTGTAACTAGATCAAACTAGATCAACGATAATGAGATAGATATGTTACTACCGTAACAAGTACGTCAAGCATCACTTTATTATGGTATATAGGGGCAAACAAGCAAACGAAGCGGTTTTCATGATTACCGACTCCCAAAGACATCCCCACAGATGCTACACAGATGCGCGGCCCTCCATTCTACTACTACCGACTACTTACACCGCACGAAACGCGTCACTTTACGCCGGTGTCGTGTAAGCGAGTATCCTAAGATGTAATGTTTTCCTTGAGAATCATAATATGGTTTAAAATATTATATCGTTTCGTGTCTCATTTCGAGTAATCTTAAAACGTGAATTCAAAGATCTATGAAACTGAATGTGACCAATAAACCAAACCATATTTTATATCAATGTGTCGCCACCTAATTGGTTTGGTTATATTTTAGTACCAATACCAAGAAAGTACAATCCATATGGCATACTTAAATAGAAGCATTTTCTAAGATTCAAAAACTTTCTGGGTAAAAGGTGTTTTCGATATGTCAATAATTAGTTGAAGGTTCTATACCTTTGATTATATACACGTAATCAAAGATTCTATACATTGTGCATTGGCATATCATGTCAGATAGGTACCTAAGTTAATATCCTAGGTCAATAACTACTCAGTACAATATGTTATACTAGTGACTAAATGTCACAGACGAATATACATCTATCTTTCATCTGGGCCTCGTTCATTCTAAATAGTAGTAGGTAGGCATCAGCAGTTATACTTTTATATACTACACAGTAGTTAGTACTATACAGCAGTTATATTAGTTATACTTGTATACAACATAGCGGACGCCCGTAACTTCGTTTACGTGAATTCGTATTTTTACCGCCGTCGGTTAAAAAGTGGTCTATAGCCTTCCATTCCATTTAACTAAAATGGACTAACTAATACTGAAATATTTTTTAATAGGACTAGTAATTCTAGAGATTAGCGTGTTTTGTACGCGCTAATCTCATACAAAAAAATAAAGTCTTCAGCTTTATATTATTAGAATAGATGGTTAATAAATTTTTCATGATACATTTGAACATATTTTTTCTTTTAGCTAATTGCGTTCAAATTAATAATCAAGTAAAGATAGTAAACTAAGATAAACTGTTAAACAAATTCAGTTCACCCCTATTGTATTTTCCACCCCTATCGTTCACTTTGACAACGGTATTCCAAAAATCTGTAAATCTATTAAGAAATTGTACCCAAGTTTTCCACGCTGTTAAAATGCATTTTCTTGTACATTAACTTTCTGGCGCCATGAAAAAGGTTTGAGCCTTTCTCTAACACATTTCTGCCCAAGTCAAAACCAATTACTGGTATTTGATTTAAAAGACCTTCAACAAAAGGCGTATAAAAGTTTAGCGTTATTTTATTATGTCAGAACGTTTCTCGGTCTAGCGAACATTGAAGATTATGTTTTTATTAGTTATGACTTAATGTTAATATCGAAATTACTTAATAAGTACTTGTATATTTGTAAAACCTGAGTCGTCGTTAACATTTGGGTATATTAGGGATTAAAGTATGAACCTGCCGATCTGTACTGGAATAATGTTTTTTTTTTTATTATAACATAATATTTATTTGATCAAAATAATTTTCAATATTGTCAGTTTTTTATGCAGATTAGTCAAATCTTGAGGCAGTAATTTTTCATATTTTTTGTATTTTATTGTTTTAACGCAAATGAGTCAATATTGCCAGTAAGGTAACGTTAAGCCATGCCTCTAATTCCTGGGTAGTTCGGCACGGATCGCCTTCCATCATCTCTTTCAACTCATTTTTATTCCTGTGCGGGCGGTCCTACTTGATTCGTTCTTTAAATTATTCTATCACGAAAGCATTTAAACCAAAATCGTACGATGCATTTATTAGCAGTAAAACTCTCCAAACGCAACTTTGTGAGCTGTTCCTATCGCGTTAGTTCCGCGTTGGACTCCCCGTATTCGAAAATCGCACAAATTTTTGAAGTATCCGTCTTTCTTGTCTAAGCTGAATAAAAAAATGTGTGCGCTTTAGACCACATAACTGAAGTAAAACTTAATAATTCATTTTCATTACTGTTGTTACAATGTATATTATAACGTGTCCATATCACATATGATATTTATTTTTTAAATACAAAAAAGTTTCACTGAAATCGTATTTGAATTTCGAATTTGAATGACAACTTCCTTTGGCCTCGCTCGGTTTGTGATTTTTTGTAACACTCTCGCCGGCTTACTCCCCATGTCAAGCGTCTATACGCGCGCTTTTACTTCAAAAATCTGAAAGTCGATTATAGAACGTTGCATATTTTTAAATGAAGAACTACCAAATGAAAAAAAAATTACTCAAAAATCACAAACCATGAATGTTACGTTAGGTTAGTTATATTATGTTACTTCGAAGTAGCCTATGTAGGCAGTAGGACCTATTACAATAAAATGGCAATTTCATACTTTAACCCCTATTATTCGCTGATGCGATCTATTAAACGGTTCAGCGATGAAAATGACGGTAATTAATAGAAATTACATAATAAAATTACAAAATATAATGGGCTACACCAGTTTAAGAGGATCCGTTGAGTCTTTTCCACGGAATAGATATTTTTGTAATTGATTCTGATAAGCGAACGGATGATGTAAGATTTTGGAATATATATATCAAAATCTTATCTCATTTTATTTATTCTTATATTTATATATTAAACATACAATCATAGAGATTGCCAATAGAAGTAAAAACTTATAACAATTCTCATTTTTCTGTGCTACGTAGCATGTTGTTGATGTAAACTCAAAATATTTTTTCTTCTAACGCCGCTGAAAAGTTTTCACTTTAATATTATCACTGGGTAACAAAAGTTGAACATTTTAAAATGATGAAACATTTAAACATTTAATATATAAATCAAATAATTAACTTAATAATAAATTAAATAAAAAAAAGTTTAAACAGATTTTGAGGCACCCAGAGTTACCCGAGCCATCAAGCCAAGGAAAATCGACAAGCATGATCCCCCCAAATTTGGTCTTAGGTAAAAAGATATTGTGTACTTGTACACATATTCTAGGTGCCCATTGCCTTTTATGGCTGTCTAAAATATTTTATGTCTAAATTAATATTGATTACCAGTTGAGTGTTTATCGGACCGAGTATACTATCCGTCACCGATAGCGTCACAATATCAATAAGTCTGTAACATAACTAATAGAATCGTAAATTGGTTTGCACATCATAGCCAGTAATGTTCAGTGTGTACAGTCAGACTGGTATTAATGGAAGTTGGAATGGAAGTAACTGCCTCGTGGTCTAGTGGTAAGCGTGTTCAACCACAGACGTGAGGTCCCGGGTTCGAATTCCGGGTCGGACCGAAAATTGTTATTGGGATTTTTCAATTTCTAATAACAGTCCGGAGTCAGGAAGTTGGCGGTGTTACATCCCCGTGCCTCGGAGAGCACGTTAAGCCGTAGGTCCTGCGCCTGATTTTTCACCAATCGTGTTGGACTTCCGTCTCATCGGAATGTGAGATTGAGGGAACAGAGAGTGCATTTGTGTTTGCGCGCACACTTGTGCACTATAATATGTCCTGCGCAGATGGCACGTCTATATAGACGGCCACCGTAGCCGAAATCGGCTAGGACGACATTATTTTATTAATGGAAGTTATTTTTCAATGTCGTATGTCATTGTACATTGTCAACCGTTGTTTATTACGAAATTAACACTTTTTTTTACAATTGATAGTCATTTAAATTTTGTAGGAAATAGTTGGCACTATATTATCTTCTTACTGTATTACGGAGGAATCAATGAAAGCGCTGGGAGGTACCTCTAGGTATGATGCCAATGCTTGATAAACTAGTATACTATTGTAATGAATAAGAGACTACATCCTGCAGTCATACTGTGCAAACAATTTTGCGGGACATAAATATAATGTTTTTAATGATAAAAATAAAAAAAAAAGTGACGCGTTAAGTGTGGTTTGAGAGTTTGTTTGACTCTTTCGAGGAGAGGAGAACAGGAACACAACCACAAAACGTGCTTGTCAAGAAAATGCTCCAAATACTCGAACCGCTCGTACCCGCTTAGCCTAGTAAATATTGAATGAATGAATGAATGAATGATTCTTTATTGTGTACATAAATATGTAAACAGACAATCTTATAAGGTATGCTTAGTTCAAATTATGTACACGAAAGGCGAACTAATAAATATTATGATGATATTATGGTTGGGTAATTTTATAATGGCAAGAAGCGACAATTTTAGTTAAAATGTTGGAAATAAGGAACTCTACGTTAAATTCTTGTAATCATATTAAGATATAAACCGACCTAATTTTTGTTGAAGACTGTCCTTGAATAACTATTTTACGAGCCGCTTCTATTGCTGCCTTGTTTTATATTCAAGACGATATTACAGCTCATTAATAAATTAAGGCCGCCCGAAGTGACAGAATAACTTTGGTAACAAAATCGCCTTTTATAGCCCTATAACAATTGGGGCGTGTCCTTTGTCTATTTGTTTGTCATTGGTTGTATGAACTACGTATAATAACCTGGTTGATTTTGACTATAACGGTGGCCGTTTCTGTGGGCTCTAGCTATCTGCGTAGGGTACATGCACATTATATTCCATTATTCTCAAATTTAGTTGTAGTAAGAGGCAGTGCCACATTACATGCTTGCTTGACCCGAGAGGTCGACTGTGCTGTCACGTTTCGTGCGGTGTGTAAGTAGCCTGTGGCCCATGGAAATGGGAGGAGAAAGGAGGGCAGCGCATCTGTATAGCTTTTATGCTGACATACATGGGCGTCGGTGGTCATGAAAATGGCTCCAACTGCTCGTTTGCTCTGTACTATAAAAAAATCAAAGGAAAAGGAAATTGACACTATGAATTGTGTCGGCGCCGCTATCATAGGAAACAAAGCTTAAACGGTTGTATTAATAATGTTCCAAAACGCCCATGGGAAGCACTATAGGTGCGCTGTTGAAGGCTGCGGTAGAGTGCATTGGCTTCACTGAAAGTCATAAATTTATCATCACCGTTGCTGCCGGCTGAGAGAATTTGATATCTAAACTTGCAACGGAGATATTTCCACCATCTTTGAGAATTATATTAATAATCGACAAGTGCCCTGATCACCTACATGTAGTCTATCTCAAGGGTCTTAATTTTTTCATGTTCAGGATTGTAATCTATATTTGTTAGGTACATTAGATTCAGTAGGTTTTGCGTGAATAGTAAAAAAAATATATAAGTTTCATATTTTTAATATAAGTACGTAGATTCATAGTATTATTATAAATGCGAAAATGTGTTGGTTTGTTTATTTCTTTGCCCTTCTTTCACATCAAATCGGATCAACAGATCGATGTGATATTTAGTAAGGAGATAGTTGAAGGACTGAACTGTACCATAGAAAAATTTTTTGCTACCACGCGAGCAAAGCTGCGGGTAACAGCTTGAGTCTGATATTTTTGATGGTTATTTGATATTGGCAATATTTTTAAGTTTGGCACTCCTAAAATAAGGTCTTAAAATTTATAGCAATATAAATACGAAAGCTGTTATATAGGGTTCTTATTTTTTAGTAGACAGAAAGTTATAAATAAATTTACTAATATTGTTACAGCTTATGTAACGCTTACACAACATTGACTATCATGTATATGCTCACTCGAGACGGAAATAACTTCAATTCACTGTAGTCGAAAGATTAATGGCTTTGAACAGTCATGTGAGTTTATACCTGCAGTTGTATACGACGATGTATTGCTGGATTCTATTGTGCCATGACGACAGGACCTACCCGTTTGGTCCCTGAAATGAGAAGCATTGGATATATTTGGAGAGTATTTAGGGAATGGTTTTGGTATTTAATTCTGATGTTAACTGGATAGGTATTCGCTTTAATAAACAGGAGCATTGACTTAACGAATAAGTTGTTAGTACAACGCCATAAAGTATTTACTAAATCATAGCAAATGTGTACCATATACAGGCATAAGAGAGCCTTATATATTCTACCCTTGCTGCAGCCATATTGGACCGGCACGACTTGGGTACTTCTCGCTAAGATGATTTCGATTTAAAACTTATTGACGCCATTGAAAACTCACCATCCCTGCAAAACGCGACAGAATCGGTATCACTTATACTTGTCCACTTGTCCAGTATAATGTTAGCATGACGTACATCGCCAGTCAGACTAGTTTATTTGACTGCAATACGGCATCACCCTACCTCTTACTAATGTAGATTCAGTATCACAAAGCTGTCCTTATTTTAAGGCATTGTAAATTCACTTTACCGTCTGCTTGTATAAATATCACGTATTGGCGCAGTAGTGGACGTTTACAAATTGTATAAATGTGAATGTTCAGCTTGAACCTCGAAGTTCGTGCGACCTTGAGACGCGTCCAAGACGCGGGTACCTGGCAATATATTCTGGAAATATATCGAAGCTGCAACATATTTGGCAACAAAATATGCGGCATTTGTATAGATATTGCGTAGATATTTGTAGGTAAATTATGAGTATAAAGTTATCCTGCTCATATAACAAAATGTAATACAAAAGGTTTTGTCTGCGTGTTATTCACGCAGAAGATAGTCAACAAATTAATTGAAATTTGGGGAAAATATAGATGAAAATCTATAATTATTATTAATTTAATAAGTATAATTTAGTAAGTCTAAACATTCTAGCCTAAATTAACATCATGAATTATTGTAGGTACACATATTCTAAGAGACATTAGAAAGGACATAGAACACGTATTAAAGAAAATAAGACGTCGGACGTGACCGAAGCCATGGATAAAAGCTAGTCATTCAATACTTAAAACTGTTGTAATAATGATGTGGTATAAAATTCTTTATCCCCTTATCTGCTCCATTTATAATATAATATGCAATTTGTTTACAATGTAGCGTAACAATATACAAGTAAGGACTACGTAATGGTGCAGTAAAAAGTATGTCGCACGTCGAAAACAAAGAACGAACATCTTTAAGTATACACTTTGACAACGTAACAAAAGAGAACCCGCTGAATGTTTGACTCGTTTTGTTCCGACATCACATTTAGTTTGTGGATTTCGAAGCGCTGTTTTATCGGGTTGCGGTAAACTGAGCGTATAACCCAGTAACTGTGAATCTTTTTACGTCTACGTGACTAGATACGTTACAATTTTTGCAATATTTATTTTAAACTCGTATTATATTGGTAGATGAAAAAATATGGAATCGCATCACTAACATGCCACGTAGCACAGACAAGAGGAGCTACGATTATTCGTAGCACCGACAAGGGGATCTACGATTATTCGTAGCACTCATATGCGGCGCTACCACTTCTCTTAACGCTGCTACAGCATAATTTTGGTAATTATAGACAGCAGCGCAATAGTCCAGCGGCAGGGGCTTAATTTAAATATAGCATTACTAGATACAAATCTCACAATTACCAACGACAGGCAATGCGGCGGGTACGACACGGGATCGATAAGAGAGACCCGGCGCCTGGGGACCAGGAGCTCGCCGGACCTGTCTCCGGGGGCCACAGTCTCCAGGCAGCTGACGTGGCGAGTCACCGCAGCAGCCAGGTAAGCTACATGTTATTAATTTATAATGTAGTATTACAAATTGAAAAATTTCTTGCCAGAGTTTTGCCAGTTGATCTTGAAATTCAACGTCGAGCAGCTATGTACTATAACTCGAAAAACCTCTCTCAGCCGAACTTTTTAGGACCCCAAGACAGACGGAAGATAACAAAACTATTTAATCCAATAGATGTAACCACCCAAAACTTAATTAATGAATGGCAAGATCGTTGGTCTAATACAACTAAAGGACGTCACCTATATAACTGTTTTCCATGCGTGCGAGAACAATTATATTCTAAGCCCTGGCTCGAAGTTGATCATTGCGTTTCTCAGTTTCTAACAAGTCACGGCAATTTTGAAAGCAAACTTTTTAGTTTTAAACTGGTACCGTCACCCCTCTGTGATTGCTCAATAGAAGGCGACGAAAATGAACAAACCGCACTTCACATCCTATAGGAGTGTAGTCTTTGGCAAGCTGAGAGAAATGTAATGCTAGATAACATCCGTAGTGTTACCGGTATAGTCTATTAAAGCGACCTCGTGGTCAATTTAGGGAACTTTCGAGCGTTCAAACAATTTTGTCATAAATATTACTGGCAGCAAATACATATAACTCAGTCATAATAATACCCCTGATAACAACAAAGTTTCCATATCAATTCATTTATTTATATTTCCGTGGTGCATAGTAGCCGGGCTTCACCTGGCTCCTTTCTCTACTTCTTGGCTTATTTAGGTCATTGCAATCTTGTGCTGTCTCCCGCTTTGATTAGGGAGGGAAATTGGAATTACTTCCTACTCCTACTTTCTTCTGACTAAATTCGTTGCCGGGTCCCAAGACAGATTAAGCTTTTCCCTCGGGCTCCCTGCAATCATATCAAAGGGTCAAGTGTGGTTGTTGTTGTCGATCCTGGCGACACAGGAGTAGCAGCGGTGGAAACGAGTGGTGGGCCAAAGCCCGTTAAAAAAAAATAATAATTTGGCTTCATCTAAATAGAGGCAAGCCAACTTAGCCAATTTAGAACACAGTATGTGCGTCACTATGCCGTCTTATTTCTATTCCGATGAAACAATACCGACGCAGGAACACACGACACAGGTATCCACAGGAACTGTAATTAGAAATCATTCGTCACCCTCCGTATTTGTGTGTGTATATACAAATGATGCACACTGCATTTTTTTGTGATTTAGACAATTTTCTACGTGATAAAAATTTTCTTCTCAGGACTGCACAAATAGCTTTCACAGTAGGTCGAATCTAGTTCACCCCAGTTCTAACGCAAGTACATAAACGTTCTTTCTATTAGACGGCAGCTATGTTTAGATAATAATGGTAGTTATATTGACTTAGTACGTAAATAAAAGCTAAATACGGTAAATTGAAAAAAACGAATAACAATTTTTAAGCACAAATCGGCAATTTCATAGTTTAACCCAGCCAGCCAGCCAACCAGCCGGATTTTTAGATTTTCAATTACATGTTAGGGTATTATATTATGATATTCAGTCGTCTAATAATACGCAGGCTTCACATTACAAGTCCAAATTTATGTTAATATAAGGAGTGAACAATTTCTCTTTCATTTCAGAGTTATAATTAATATATACGTTGAATTAGAACTTTCACACCTTGTGTTAATTTAATTACAAATCTTATTTTAGCCTTATTATCTCGTTGTTGTATTACACCTCTCAAGTTAGCAATTATTGTTCTGGAATAGTATTCCATACTCTGTATATATTTAGTATCATACTCTGGTATCACCGTGTTTAGTGTTTTCTTTGTTTGTTTACCTTCGTTATTTGTATGGTTTGATAGTCGGTTATAGTGGTTATAGGTTTTCGTAAGTTATACACATATCCTATTTTTTACAGTTCAAAGCATTATATATTATTTCAGATTACAACTCGTATCAGATCAACCAACTCCGTAAAGTAGTTTATGTGTGAAAGAATAACCAACATCTTATAAAATTTTGCAAAAATAATATTTTTCTTCTAATTACAATTCCCAAAAGTCAATCTTAGTCATATAACCAGAAGTTGAAAACTTTTCCACTTGCACACGCGCACTCGCTCCTGCAAGTGGGAAAGAAGTCTCCGAGGCACGAGGGTACTTGGTACACCCTGGTGCCTCGGAGACTTCCTAACACCGCCATCTTTCTGAATCCGGACTCTAATTAGGAATTGAAACATTCCCAATAACACTTTTTGGTTCCGACGAGGGACTTAAACCCAGTACCTCCCGGCCGTGGCTGAACATGCTCACTAGAAGACCATGAGGCAGCATTTATATTAACCACCTAAAAGGAGTGATTTTTTGCTCATAAAAAATATCTATCATATAATTGTTGAGAAAGCAGATGCTTCTTTTCGGTATGGGCCCTCGGCCCGCTCGATGTACAGTCGATAGGGGTGTTTATTAAAACATAATATATAACATTTAATTTTAAATACAATTATTTTTGGAAATTATTTTATTAATTAAAAGAAATATTTTTTGTATCATGTACAATTCACCGAGGCTGGTGAATTGTACATGATACAAAAAATAATTCTACAATAGGAATATCATAGGTCAACATGACCAAGTGAGGCCTGTCATCTGTTATTTTTACAATATAATAAAAATGCCTATATTGTATTAAAAATACAAACACATTTTCATTGTTCAACAAATGAAAATATGTTAGTATTTTTAGTGTGTTAATCTCATTTTTGTCTCTATTTTAAATATGCGTACATCACGCGAGCCTGAAATTCCCCTTTTGTTTTATAATCGTATAAACAGCCTTTTTACGCTTGTTTAACATCAATGCCTATCTGTAAGGGTTCGGATAAATTCACAATAACACAAAATATATAGAAATCGAAACCTCTATGGAAATATCAGTCATAAAATATGCTGCTTAAAAAAAACAAAATACCACAGCAATGATGCAATTATAAAACCTATTTGCGGACGCCCACGACCAAGTCGAAATTTATGGAAGAGTGAGGAATCGATAGCTCACATGACTGAGTTTGTGGTGTTCGTGGCATGGTAGGGTGACTACGATGGCATATATTATGTAGGAATCTTGTGAAACTCTTGAATTATTTGATCTAGAAATGGTTTGTCAGTACCTACTAACATTTACTGATAGTATCTGATCAAAAAAAATATGTTATAACCAATATTTCGGTTAAACAATGACAGACTGGTGAAATATCCAGGATGATATTTATCAATAATAACCATCATCTTTGTATCTATATAAACAAAAATCTTGTGTAACAAGTACATATAATATACTAGATATTGTCAAGCATCATCATTTACTTATCTCATGTTAATAACAAAAGCAAATGAATATAATGTACATGGTATAATATTAAAGGCAAAGAAAGTTAAGTTTATTAAAATCCAGACTGTTTAAATATGATACCTTATTATTGATCACATCATTTTAATTTTCATTTGGAAGAGTAAATAAAAAGGAAGGTAGGGGGATGTAGTACCTACGGAAGGCAAATCATCAAAAAAACATTAATGTGGATGTTTGTGGGTGACGTTTGCCATCAAAAGGTTCTGAATGTCCGTTTGCCCACGTATACCTACTGTAAATATACATTTTTCCCTTTCAATAATTACCCATTATTATTTTCCCTTTTGAATGAATTGATTCAATCGGAATTGAACACGTTCGAAATGAACCTTAATTATTGAGTAAAATTGTTATTGAAATTTAAATTGTAAAGATACTACTTGCAGCAAGTAAATATTGTAAATGATGTGAATTAAACATTATTAATGTTTTAAAAAATAATATTTATAATTACAGTACATTACCTAAACATAAGTAGTGTGTTGGGCCTTAGTCCTAAGTCTATGGAGATAGTATAGGAATGTTTCAGATGTAATATTTCTTTTTCATAGTTAAAAAAACGCATAAAAAGAGCATTCAGAGACTATTGATGACTACTAGCGCCAGTTAACGTTTTTTTATGCCATCGGGGGCAAACGAGCAGTCGGAAACATTTTCACGACTACCGACGCCCATAGACATCCGCAAAGAGGCTAGGAGATAGGCTCCTACCTCCATGACCTATACGTATTTTTGCTATATAGATATGTTTCTTTCCTCATTCTCTCCACAATGCTATTGGAAATTTACAAACTGACGGCATAGCTTTTATTTTGAGGTATCATGTGTCCGAAAGTCATACCAGTGCAATTTTAATTAAAGCTAAATTTTCTACATGGAAGTCATTATATTATTATTTGTACTCATTTTATGCCGTCGAGTTTAAAAATAACAAGCAACAATATTTTTTCATGTTGAAAAATGCAGGACATGTCCACATAAACGCTACTCGATGGACACCGTGAAAGCCCTTCACGATACAGTAACTATCAATATTCCGGCGTTCCTCTTATTTTATTGACAGCAGGCACTTTTGTATAAAAATAACGGAATATTTCAATTACGCTGCCCCTCATACATCGCTAACATTGTTCCAAAAGGCAACGCTTGATAGAAATGAGTTTAAGGACTGGTTTCACTGATTTATATTACTCTCCCGCGTTTGGAAGTCTTATCTTATTTCATATTATTATTATAAATGTGCAAGTTTGTATGTTTGTTTTTTACATCTTCACGTAAAAACAGCTGAACCGATTTTCATGAAATTTTGCACACACATAGAGGGTAACTTGGATTTTTAATCCTGAAAAAATGTTCCTGTGGGTTGCCATGGGATGATTTTCCACGGGATCTAAATTTAGGAGGGTGAAACCGCGAGGCGCAGCTAGTAGCTTATATGAAGCTTTTGTGTATTTCTTGTGAGTTATGTATGGAATAGCTGCTATAGGTAACTAATAATTATGATACTAATTGTATATTTGTAGTTTAGTTGTGTAGTTTTATTTATTTTTGTTATGTTTATAGCAGTATGTTCGTGATGTGTAGTAAAAGAAATACTGAAAGTTTCTATCGTATATTTACGAACTGTATTACAATGATTTTGAATTAGTTTTGAGATATTTAACCCGTACATATGTTCTTCTGTTAACGAATTGATGCATTGTCGATTGTGTGTGAAGCTTGCCGCGTTGCACGCAGGTGGGGCGCGCCCGGCGCCGTCCGCTGCAACTTCCCTCCGATTTATGTTGTTGTTGTTGTAGGATAGATGGCAGGACTCGTAACACAGTGTGTTATTCCAAACAGAGGGTTCATTAGTTTTAATTTTTTCATGTACAAGAGGACACGGACAGTTGCAGCAAAAATACTACCAACAACCAACGCCCATAGACATCCAGAATATTATTATGTAGATGTGATGCCCACTTTCCATTACCATCTCTCCAATATGTCACTGAAACCTACAAAACGCACGAAACACAATAGGATGTAGCTATAATTTGCGGCTGTTTTATAAATATTACGATACTGCCTCTTACAAAATTCCTCGAAGCACAATACTAAGGAATTACTTCAAATTATCTCACCCATGGGTAATCCCATATGCACAACAGATTTGTGTATTGGATAACGGATACAAAAACGTGTCGGGGGATTCCCCGCACCAAAAAGTCTTCTTTATTTTAAATAAATGAATATTAAACGGTCCAAATATATTTTTGGAGTCACTTTATCTGTCAAAGCCTTTTTTTTTGATACCGCAGGAGAATACTTTAGGCAGGAGCCCTGGTGGCTCAACCGGGTACAGTGTCGAGCTCGGTTGCCCCTACCGACTAAATCTCTGAGGGCGCCTTCAGCCGTTATAATTGGAGGGCCCTGGATCTACGAGCAACAGGGTCCCGCCAGAGGCAGGTTGGCCTCGGAGAAAACGCCAGACTTCTCCTCCTTGGGGACTCTCCAGCTTCCCACTCCAACGAAGGAACCGTGCAATAGGGTCCATACCTGTGACAGACCTATGTAAACGACTGATATAAAGTTTTTGTTTGAAATAAGCGAGAGAAATTTTAGAAATACTGAGTTGATCTGACTGTACAAGACTGTACAAGTGAAACTCCATACAACTCCCACCTGTACTTGCGATAATGAGACAGAAGAAACTGTACCACACATTTTAGGCTGGTTTTAGTGTCATGCGGACCGTCAGTACGGATCGCTCCGCGCATGCCGATCTGTATTACAGCTACGGAGCGTTTTAGAGTAATGCGGACGGGTCCGTACGGACGACCGTCCGCGCGGACAGCTCCGCAGCCGTCCGCATGGCGCGTCCGTGCCACGGAGCTGTCCGCGCGGAGCGCCGCGCCGCGCTGCTCGCGCCTCTGCCTGCAGCGAGCGTTTTAGTATCGTGCGGAGCGACCGTCAGTACGGAGCAGTCCGCGCGGAGCGATCCGTACTGACGGTCCGCGTGACACTAAAACCAGCCTTAATAGTCTGCCCTAAATACGCCGTGGACAGATACGAATGTGAAGCTAAACTAGATGTAACATTGGAAATTGAAAATCTAAAGACAATAATGAAGGATGATACCAAGAGAGACACTTTTATAACCTTTGCCAAAAAGATTGTGAGAAAAGTCTGAGCAGCTAACGGCTCCAAATATACAGACTAGGAAAATCCATAGAGTCAAATTTAATCCAGTCCAATCAGATACATAAAAAAAAAGCTAAATATATAATTACAGTATCGACAAACATGGACACAAGCGCTGCGACAAAGAGGGCAGTGATAATAAAAGATGAATGATGATGAAAAAAAAAAATACTGTACAAGTGGTTTGTAGCCGCTTGTGACCGTCCGCATCAAATTCTGTTTCAATTTATAAATTAGGGAAAAAAGTACATAAAGATATTTTATTAAATCAAGTTATCTATAACATGAATCTCTTTGAAGAAGTAAAAAAAAAAATATTTTATGGCAGAGGGAGCAAACGAGCAGTCCGAGCCATTTTCATGACTACCGACGCCCGTAGACATTCGCATAGATGCTATAGAGATGAGCCTTTCCCCTCCCACCTTCATATGCCACCGACTACTTACACACCGCACCAAACTTTATACATTCCATCAACTTAGATTTTTCATACACAGAGCACAACGCAACAAGATCGGAATGAGCGTCTCCCATCCTCAGCTGAGCTACATGAACGGGTGCGGCAACGGCACAGGCTCTGCCCGCCGGGCGAGGGACGTGGCCACGCAGACACCACCGAGTATAGCACTGGAGACAAGGCGCGCGAGGATCAAACCCTTGAAGTTGACCCTCGCGGCGCCTAATGCTTTAACACTGAGGTAAGTTGATTTTATGAAGGTTTGGGTGGTTAAGATTTGGGTGGCAAATATACAGGGTTACTCTTTGGTCACCGACCAAATTTTAGAAATAAGGAAGTTAACATCATTCCAAGGGAGTGTTTTAAATTTTATAGTCTAATTGTAATATTTTGTTAAATAAAAATCTATTTGAAATGGTCCTTAAAAATACATAGATCGTTGTTCATACGCGAAATGTATCGACTTCAAGGTCAGTTACATTGGCCGAGCGACACTCGCGAGTCATGCTATGCCATGTGGTGAACAAGAGACATGTTTATAACATGGGACAAAATAATTTTATCCAATTATTTTTTTATTCTTTTTTATTTCATAAATCGAATGTATTGTTGATTCGAAAGCAAGCCTGAAAATTTGGGAAGTGACCAAAAAGTAACCCTGTAGTAAAGTTCTCAGGCTGTACTAACATCGGGTTCGAAGGAAGGGTCACAGGTCGACCTGGGGAAGACGACGTCTGCTTACAAGGCCCGAGTTGTTCCGTGTTCTGTATGTTCCAACATACCTTTGCTAAGTAGTGAAGTGCCCCTCCTAAAAAGAACCGTTAAGTGAGTGAGGTTAAACAGCTGTATTATTGAGCACCATTAGCACCAGGCTTTTTTTTATGGTATTGGGGGGCAAACGAGCAATCGATCTATATAGATGCGCTGCCCTCCTTTCTCTTCCCACCTCCACGGGCCACTGGCTACTAACACACCGTACGAAACGCGATAGCCACGAAAAAGAAAACAAACAATACGATTACAATGCAAGCACAAAATAGTACAAAGTTGCGCTTAATTTGTATTACTATAATTATCTTTGTCGTTCATAAACTCAGCACGTACCTAACGAGCAAAAAATAAATAATTTTCCCAAACTTCGAGAGAGCAAATGAAAAATTAATTAAAACCTATCCTGAGTGAAACATGTATGAACATGCAGTTGAAAGCTTTGAAAAGGAGCAACAAAAACAAAATATATATATTTTGGTACCGAAACCAGTTATCAGTAAAAAAGCCTTTGTCCAATTACGCACCACCTCGGGCTTTCTGTTATTTTTGCAGCTCCACATTTTGATTTCATTATTTCTGAGGTTGTGTACCGAGGAGAAAGATCAATCAAGGACAGCATAGCGTAAGCATATACCTAGAGTCGTCGACGTATCGGTGTCGCTCAACTAGCAAACGAAATAGACAACGTGATAAAGTAGTGCTTACAAATATTTGCTGGGCATTGGTGGTTATCCAAAATCTCGGTCCGTTTGTCTCCATATTATACTATTAAGATATGAATGGAGTAGAATAGATCCCCAAGCAGCTGTCCGAGCGCGTGTTCGCTGTCAGCTGATACTTCGGTATATGTGACCTGGTGATGGTGGGCAGCTGCGGGTTTTGGGGGTTCCGCTCTAACTCCTCCCTCGCGGATCCCAATGAAAGGCAGCACCAGAAATAAGCATAAATACAAATAACGTCAAAATAAAATAAACTGACGCGGCACTAGAATAAATATTAAACACATGAATACACAGACACAACCGCTGCGAGAACAAGGGCGGCGATAATAATAGAAAATAGGAAGTGAAAAAAAAAGCAAAAACTATTAAGTTATCAAGCAAAGATAATAGGGAAATATTTTTGTAGCTATTTTATTTACAAAACCTTGTACTAGACTTTCCTATACTTAAATTGACTTAAACTTGAAGGCAAGATTCAAACGATTGTAGCAGTACCGACGTGATTGTATCTACAGTTACTTTCAAATTGAATTGTTTAACTTCTGTAACGATTTCTTCTTTCATCCATCAAACTTAGGAAATGATTTCATTAAAAGTTTGACCGAGCATCAACCATCGGCGCCAAGATAAAGAAAGGGTTGGCTAATGTAACCGGAAAAGTTTTTAACCAAAAACGTCGAATGTAATTTGATAATTATCTTCTGGTCTTTAATGGTCTCGTGTTCATTAGTGGAAAATTGTGTCGTAACATGTCTGGCGAAATGTTACGCGATATGTTCCCTAGTGAATGTAAGATAAATATCAAAACTGTCTATAGCTAGCTATATTTGTATAAGAGTTAGTGATGAAATGCACTAGAAGTGGGCTAGCACATACAGTACTCTATATATATACAGGTATCTATAGCCGGTGTGAAGTAATGGTGCCGAACTATCGATAGTTAATCTCGAAAATCGGGGATATCGATTGTATCGATATTTGTGATGATCTATATTAGTATCGATATTATCTAACTTTGATAGTCGCTGTGCTATCGATACTATCGATAGTATCGAGTAGTGGTAGTGCCATGTGTAGTATTGCAGCTCAATTGAGCCAGCTAACTGATGCAGATTCGATCGATTGTATCGATAGCAGTAGCATGGCAATTCTATTGATGATCTATAATACTGTCGTTAGTATGTAACGTTGATAGCTATAGATACTATCTATAGCCTATCGATATAAGTATATAGAGAGAGCATCACTAGAAGTGACAGCTATATAGTCGCGTGTTTTGTTGTTTGAGAGCTTAGGCCAATATGTGAATAGAGTAAAAGGAGACGCATCTGTATAACAGTTGAATGTCTCTGCGATTAGATCATCAAAAGATTCCGATTCCATCCCCCTTCTGCAATATAAAATGTTTCGCGAAAAGATCGCCATTGAATACGAGGTAAATGTCGAAACTGTCTGGAGACACGTAAATTGATGTGTTGTCCCAAGACAAACGGCCCCCAGTGTATACGAGGCTTTACTCTTTTACTCCGGCGCGGTTTGAGTTATGGCGGTGACGTTTCCACGGCAGCGTTGTGTAGTAAATTAATGTTGTGAACGCAAACCTCAATGTGGGTGATAGAGGAGTGTCATCATCAAGACGACGATAAGACGGCGGCCAAACTAAAGCCTGTAAAATATTTTGTATATGCTATACGGTGCAAACCAGCAGTCGGAGCCATTTTCATGACAGTCATCAGTCCACCAAGTTAAAAGGCGCCAAAGACTGCGCTTTCGGCGTGGGACCGCCACTTTAGAACCTTTCTTCCCCAATGGCTGTCGGATAATATAAGGGTATACAGTGGCGTAACTATAGTTTGTAAAATCTGTGGCAAATTCATCGGATGTCACTTTCTCTTTCTTTTTTTTAATATATATAATAATGATGCAAACGAGCAGTCGAAGACATTTTCGTGACTACCGGCGCCCATAGACATCCACACAAGGCTAGACAAATGCACTGCCTTCCATCCTCCTTCATTCTCCCACCACCCATTGGCCACTGGCTACACACCGCACGAAACGCGACAGCACACCTGTCTTTTTATGCCAGTGTCGTGTTTGTGTGAGAGGTACCTCCCCGGTTAATTCGGCTGCATGCATGCATGCAGCGTGGCACTACCTCCTAGGATGATGGAATTAAGCCAAAATGTTGGTTTACTAAGAGGTAATTCCACACTGCTTTGAAGCTGAATTGGGCCGGCTTGACCGGGGAGGTACCTCTCACACAAACACAAAGCGGGTGATAAGTGAGCCGTGAGAAATTTAATCCTATTAATATTAAAAATACGTAAGTTGTATGTTTGTTTGTTTATATTTTCTTTGTTTGTTTTGTTACTCCTTCACGCAAAAACTGCTGAACCGATTTTAATGAAATTTGACACACACATAAAGAGTAACTTGGATGAACACATAGGATAGTTTCTATCCCGAAAAATTGTTCCTATGGGATGCCATGGGATGATTTTCTATTTTCCACAGGATCGAAATTTATGCGGGTGAAACCGCTGGCACAACTAGTTCATTATAAACACCGAAATGAGCTGGAACGTTCACATAATCCACTTAGGTCTGTGATTGCCAATCCGTCTGCATAGCAATTATTAGCAAATTTCTCTCAAGAGGACATTAATATTAACTACCTTGGGTAGTGATTCCAGAGGTAATTTAGCTGAGCATTGCGCGCTGCGCAGAGTTATGTAAGATTATACTAAGTCTGGGCAGTCCAACTTGTATAATATAATGACTATAAACTTTATTTATAATTCTTATACTAGAAAAAAATATAGAGTATCTAATATTTAAGCCAATTTTACTTTTTACCGCTTTTATAATTCTTGCACAACTTAGAAAGTATTGACCAGAGATGAGAATTATTACTTATTTATTATATGTATAGATGCAGCCAAATATATTTATTAAAGACTTAGCTTCCTTAGCTATTTTTCCTTCTTATTATTTTATCTTTTACAAGTTGATTCCGAGGATTATAAACATAAACACTGATGCGAGATTTTTTTTAATTTAATCTTAGTGATTTTACTTCATTCGGGAAGCGCTAAAATGCTCTAACATAACTGTTAACTGTTTCTAAAAAGTTACTCTCAGTTAAATGAAGGTTGTTATTACAAGCTACTCGGATATCTTGTTTCTTAGAGTGTAGTTAGGGTTAATAGAAAGGAGGTTAATGACGATTCTTGATTTTAATTACTACACCTCGCAACCTAGATGTGAAACAAATGAAACTTGGTATAAAAGTGTATTTCATGATTCTTTTTTGCTTTTAACATTAATTGCCTCTTTATTTTACGTGTATTTGTAAATAAGGATTCTTATTTAATTCTGATTCATCTACTGGATAAAGAGAGTGGTACTTTTTAGTGATCCTTTGTGAATTGCGTTATGCACAATGGATATGGAAAAGGATAAAAAGTCCATCACTATAACCCACCACACCTATAACAATATCATAAATATTATATATAAACATCTGCCCACATTACCCTTGCGAAATCAAAAAAAAAAAGACGCAAAAAAAAGTAATACATGGTGAGACGGGTAGTGTCAATTAGTCTAATAATAATTGAAAAGGATATACGGAATCCGTATCCTTCATCGTTATAATAACATACATAGTAACCCTGCATTATTCCAGATTCCTGGCGAACAGGAAGAAAGACAGATCACTGTCAGCTAACGCGGTGGCGAACGAGCAGAAGGCGACGAAGGTGTTGGGGCTGGTGTTCTTCACGTTCGTGCTCTGTTGGGCGCCATTTTTTCTGCTCAACATCCTATTTGCATCTTGTCCAGCGTGTGTTGTTCCTGGTGAGTGTGAGCTAACGTCAATTTTGTGAAACTATTGTTTATCAGAAAAATAAGCCTATCGCTTATTTTTATAAAAAATATATTAATATATTTATATGTATATGTTAGGCCCAAAGACCGAAAACGCTCAGTGAGCGGAAAAAACGGCCACAACGCGTTCTGGCTGTTTTCAAATGCACAGAACGCGTTTAGGCTGCTATTTAACGCTCGCAACGCGTTCTGGTAGTTGTCGAACGGCCAGAACGCGTTTTGTGATTCGTCTAACGCTCAGAACGCGATCCTAATGTTTGAGTCCTATTATGTGCCACTCTCTACCTGCGTACAATAAAATTCATTCTGTACTTTTAAAACAAAAGATGACTTTTGATTATTGTTCTACACACATAAGTTATTTAGAGGTACGAAATATACTTAAATTTATGATCTTTTCAGTTAATTTTCAACAATTGAATCCTGTACGACTACAATTAAATACAAAGGACGTATTTTTTCAAAGTTTTTATTGTATCAGAACATTACTTATTTTTACAATACTGCTTGAATGACATTTCGAATTACATTTTGATGAGAAAATGGTAGCATTGTCCAATTCTAAATTTCCACCAGCTGAATTCGGAACTAGTGTTGTTGTAAGAGTGCCCGATGTTGATCGCGGAAGATTAGCTCCCAGGAAATAATGTGCATTATACATTATTTTTAGTTAATTTGATACGTTCTCTTTTCGTCGCAGAGCACGTGGTGGACATCTGCCTGTGGCTGGGATATGTCTCCTCCACCATCAACCCAATCATCTACACAGTCTTCAACAGAACATTCCGAGCTGCTTTTTTAAGACTTCTGAAATGCCACTGCAGCAGGTAACATTTATCTTTGCAGATAAACGAACAAAGGTTTACATTACTTTCCTATACTTTTGTGTTAAGCATATTCTACATTATTTCGTTGTTCGAAAACCAAAAAGGCTCCAACTGCATGTAACGGGAAAGTATAAAAAAGTGTACAAAGTTTCAGGCCTAATTCAAATATTTAAAATAAGACTTCAATTAAGACCAAGTTTCAGGTAAGTAAATTTTTATTAGGCAAATGTGTATGAAAATATTTGTCAAAATGAATGCAACAAAAATTGGATTTACTTTGGCTTCTTTTACTAGAATATGTCTTTATTTATTGTTTCATCAAAAACATAGGTATATGAAAATACGCTTGTATTTTCACTTACCTATGTTTTAATACAAATCATAATATTAATTAAGTATTTCTTTATTTATTGTTTCATCAAAATCATACGTATATGAAAATACGCTTGTATTTTCACTTACCTATGTTTTAATACAAATCATAATATTAATTAAGTATTTGCGTCCGTTTGAATTCTATAAAAAAAAAATTGCGGACCTAAAAGAAGGTGCCAAGTTATTACAGTCACACGGTATTTTAATGTACAAAGGTCTGTTCCAAAAACTCATTAGACTTTATTTAGTAAGGGGTATGTACATTACAGCTACACGGGGTCGGTACGCCTGGGTAGATACCAGTCGCTTACATGATATCGGCTTAAAAATGAAGGCTTTGCCGGCGTGTTTACCTGAGATTTGTGAGCGACCAGTGGCCCATTACAGCGGCTAAAAGGCTGGTAAAGGAGGGCGACGCATGCATAACCAGTATCCATGCGAATGTTAATAGGCGTCGGAATTTACTGTTATCTCCGAATTGCTCGTTTGGCACCCTATTCCGTAAAGTATCCAATGTTTGGATGTCTACAGGCGTCCTCGGCTTGTCTTTATGTGACCTTACCCGCAGTTATAATGATATCTATATTATATTTTGTAAACATGAATGTATATCTTGAATATGTCATATATTCTAATCAAATTGTAATCCTTATGATTGTCAAGAGAATTACGACCACCCCATCCACATAGATGATACACAGAAAATGGAAAAGCAATTTTGTAACTATATTCCATATACATCTTTTAATTCTGAAAATAACGTCAAGCTACAAAAGTTTTGGATTGTAAACGACAAAACAAGATAGTATATAAAATCTCATAAAGATTTGGCTCGTGTCAAACATTTCATTTCTTTTCCCCTTTTCGTCGCAAACTTCGCCAATGTCCGTTTCCGGAGAAAATGTCCGTTTACAAAAAGGTCTCTGAAATATAATTTCCAATATTTCATAAAAAGCATTAGTGACCCTGCTGATTCGGAAATTGACATTGAACTACTTATAACAAAATAATAAAGGTGTGCTTACACGGTTTATATACACATTTACCCCAGGTGTAAGACGTTTATAAACAGTAAAACTTTTTAGTTCGCAGATCTTTTTATAACACGACAATAAGAACTTTTTAGGTCTTGTACAAGTTAAATATAGTTGATATTATTTTTTACTGTCCATCCTGATAGTCATCATTAAACGGGGGGTAAATGAGCAGTCGGAGTCATTTCCATGACTACCGACGCCCATATACATCCGTATAGGTTATAAAGTTGCGCTGCCCTCCTTTCACCTCTCACATCCATGGGCCACCGGCTACTCACACACCGCTAGAAAACAGACAGCAGTCTCGTGTAAGCGAGAGGTACGTCCCCGGTCGTGCCGACCCGATTCGGCTGCATGCAAGCATGCAGTGTACTTGCTCAGTTAGGTGTAGTGCTATAAAAAATAAAATTATCTACTTGTAAGAAAAGAAAATAAAGGAAAAGATAACAAATATTTTCACAAAATATTTAACACTTTAATTATCAAACCCCTTCTGTAGTTAAGAGTCTTGTAGACGGCTCCATTGTTTAGTTTCCACAATGGCCTCCCTCTCTAGACGCAAGATGTTTTGTTCGAAGGGAAAATCTAAGAAAATCGCGCACGTGTTTCTACATCTTGCTAACGTATTTCTACATCTTGCTAATGCGTCTCTACATTAACCGAGTTTCATTGAAATTGATGACTATTCGCTGATGAATTCTACGTGGATAATATCTTATAATCTTATCTTATCTACTTTTTCATCATAATCAGTTCTGATCATGTGATTAAGGCGAGGCAATATTAATTGCAATGCGAATCAGCCCTGTACGTCCTCATCGTACCTCTTGAAAGGGACTGCAACGTCACGGTGAATAGTGTGGGTTGTGAGTTGCCTGCTTACCCACTAGATAGATGGTTGAAGGAAGGTAATGTAACACCATTAACTGTGTGAATGAACATGGCTGTCAGTGGTCACAAAATATCTCCGGTTGCTCGTTTGTCTCCCCATGTTTTAAAAATGTTGGCCTGGACTAATAGACGTCGCTTTCAATGAATTCAAAGATACCGAGGCGAAGTTCAAGGGATCGGCCCTTGATTTTCGCTTCAAATCTAACTACCGTATGAAGACAGTCTTTTCTACCATATCTTGACCAGCAATGGTTCTTAAAAAGTTTATTTAATCTGTTTATTGTGGATAAAGGTAGGTTGTAGATATTTTTTGACATAAATTATCAGGGTACTAATCCGTCTGCTAAATTGACTCGTTGATCAATCCACACAATAAGCGTTACCAATATATTAACCTGATAAAAGAAACAGGATGACTCATAGAGTTAATGTACATAGCTATCACTGTGGCTGGAGATCTAATCCACTGGGCACTTGATAGCCTACGTAATCATGGATTAGCTCGCTTTTATTCTTCTAGGCGGGGTTTACTGTAGGCTGAGAGCCCGTGACAAAATCTTTATATGATCTAAACTGTTGCTTAATATCATATCGTTTTACGTATAAAATACGTATATTTGACGAGTAAGTGTAAAACATGATTTTTCAATGATCTTTTCAATATTGAAATTTTCCATCTAATATCAGAAGATATCTTTCTTGTGTGCGTGTGTATGACACTGAAGTTCTCCTAAACGACTGGACCATCTTTGACGAAATTTTTTTGTGTGTTGAAGGGGATTTAAGAATGGTTTAAATTCACAAATCAGCACGGCATCTAGAAAACTATAAAACTCAGGGATGTAAATGCGTGTTCCGAATTTGTACGCAAAAGTTCTAAAGCTTTGTTCACAGAACACTTAACAATTTATATGTAGCGCACTCTACGAATTTGAACATAATGTTTTGACATTATTTTGGTCGTAGGCTCCCGTTGTACATCGTGCGTATATGAAGTCTTACACGAATTTCTTCTGAGCAATTGCTTGCATGTTACGTAAGAATTCAATTTGTACGTACATGTTCTCTGGCTTTATATATATCATCATCATCGGGCCTTGCCCATGTATAAATGTGGACAAGTGTCACATGTAATATCATATGACACGCGTTATCCAGAACTATGAAAATCGTTTTGTTTAAGCGTATGAAACGCGAAAACGAAACGATTTCTTCCCGCGATTCTACATAAAACAGATACAAAGTTGTCTAGCTAGTTTTTATGCAATGCTCAAAAATTATTAATTTTTCTTTTGAATTACTCCTTAATAACTGAAGAAATATGAAGCGTTAAATGTGAAACATCGATCCAGCAATCAAGCGTAAAAATAGCAAAACGCTAAATTGAATAGCTGAAATGTTTTAGGCATGTTAACTTTTTTATAGCACATTGGAAGAGGTAGTGCCACGCTGCGTGCTTGCATACAGTCTAATTGGGCCGGCGCGACCGGGGAGGTACCTCTCGCTTACACGAGACCGGCGTGAAGTGACAGCTGTGCTGTCGCGTTTCGTGCGCTGCGTATGTAGCCGGTGGCCCATGGAGGTGGGAGGAGAAAGGAGGGCAGCGCATCTATAAAGCCTCTATGCGGATGTTTGTGGGCGTCGGTAGTCATGAAAATGACTCCGACTGCTCGTTTGCCCTCCTATACCATAAAAAAAAAAACATAAAAGAGCAGTCGGAGCAATTTTCATGACTGCCGACGCCCATAGACATCCGCATAGAGGTTACACAAATACGTTGCTCTCCTTCCTCCTCCCAACTTCATGGGCCTTCGGAATCATGTCAGCTGTAGTTAACTATAGTAGCGTGTCAGGGCTGACACACATTTTTTAATTTGTTCCAGACGCGGCAGGTGTACGAGGTACAAATCGGCAGATTCAACCCGCGGGGCTTCTCAGTTATGCGCCAGGTCTGCGCTGCCCCTGGCGATATCCCTCCGACCCCTGGCTATGGCCAGCACCCCGCCGCTGCAGCAGGACACCACAGAGACGGTTCTTATTGATCAGCCGATTGGGGAATACAATATGAGATATTAGACTCATGTTATCGTTCATTAATAATATATGTTGTAATTTATTTTGGTAATATCTTGTATGTATATATCAGTAATAATTAATTTTAAATTGTTAGGAATAATTTGTACATAACCAAACTCGTGATCTTCTACTTATACTATTGAAAAATTAACGTCACGTACTTAGGTACTTGTTAACATCTATACCACAAGGAAAGGCACAAGAAAACAAAAATGGAAAAGGACAGTTTCTCAGAGATTAGCTAGTTAAAACACAAACTAACTTCACCTTAATAGCAAAAATGACATTTCAATTTCTAAGTCTTTACTTACCTCTAATAATAATATAATAAAACAACCAATCTCTACATGTTATTTATTTTAATTTATTCTGATATATCTAACCATCCTTGAGATAGAAAACAACATTATGCAAAATAATGATTGGTGTATTTTCATACATAAGGCTACTTCAAATGTTTTGCTGTCGTTTGATTGATTGCCGTCCCTGGGTTAAAAAAGGAAATCCCGTTCTAATGTTATAAAAGTGCTCTTTCATGTTGAAACGCGTACAATACGTAATATTTGGTAACAAATATAATGAAATATCCTATTTCTGGCCGATTTTTGATTAAAAGACTTAAAGACCTTGTTTTTGAAAAGACAAGATCTTAAAAACTGGAACTTTTATTTAAAAACTACAATAAGTTGTTTAGAGTGCAAATGTGGAAGTCACTCTAGTCTTCTAAGGAATAAAAGATCACCAGATAAAGGGCCTACTGATGAATATATTTGCACAGCGAATGAGTTCTGCATTGCAACTAAACCTGGCTACGTCTAGAGAATCCTTCTATCGTATTATTTCAGCGTCACATCTTGGTTCTGTCATTTTAAGTAATTATTTGAATATCCTCAAAGAAAGAGCCTTGTGGGTAAAGAACGGTTGTGTAACGTTGCATTGCAGCCGAATTAGGCTGGCGCATGACAGGACACTCAGAAGGAGGAGGAGTGTAACGTATGTGTGTGTGTACTGTGCAGATGTTGACGTCGGCAGTTATCAACTGGACCCTACTGCTTTGTTTTGTATGCTATAAACTGACTGCTGTTTTGTTTTGTATGCTATAAATAATTTATTTTTACCAAATGTTAATTACTTGAAACTGTGAATATCTTCTTAGTCAGTTGAAATACGTATCTTAATACCGATAATAAAAACTTTGAAAACAGCTTGTAAAATCGTTCAGGCAGACGCAACTTATACTTGTACACATATTATTTGAAATCGGTTCAAACAATTAAATATAATTTAATTTTTGATATCAACGGCCACCATGTTAGCTCTTACCTTCAGATAATTTGACTGCTCATTTGCGACCTATATATTATGAAAATATATATTAACTGAGAACACGTTGATTGATGTTTATTTAATGACTCTCTCTGAAGGTCTCTTTTGAAGCAACAATAAAGGTCGACTATCTGTTATAGATCCATGTAAGTAGAGATTTTTTAGTAAAATACCTATATTACTACTAGCGTCGCTTCGCATTTTTACTCGCGTATATTTCGATCCCGTGGAAATATCGAGATGAAAAAAGATGTTGCCGATTCTCAGACCACCAGATACCCAATAGGCACAAAAAATTTCATAAGAAAGGGTCGAGCTGTTTTGGAGAAGTATGGTAACTTGTGACATGATAATTTTATATAATACTAGCTGCGCCCCGCGGTTTCACCCGCGTAACTTTCGATCCCGTGGGAATATCGTGATGAAAAATAGACGTTGGTCGATTCTCAGACCTACTCAATACGCTCACAAAATTTCATGAGAATCGGTCAAGCCGTTTCGGAGGAGTATGGCAACGAAAACTGTGACACGAGAATTTTATATATTAGATATAGAGATTATTTCACTAGATATTGCCCGTGGAGACATTCGATCAAATTTATTCCAACTTGTGTTTAGATTAAGCTGCCAATCTTTGGAAATCGTCTGTTATAGTTTTCAACCATTCGTAGTCTTTGAGGTCAAATTTTTCGTATCTTATATTGATGTTATTCCAATCGGAATATATCGGCTATAACTATAGCCGCCATCTGTGCCAAATTTTAACCAAGTTCATTCGTGGCAAATCATTCATTCATTTTGTCTAAAAGAGTAACAATACAAACTTTTGCATGTAGGTATTATATATACATGTAGAATATATATCACATTCAGACATAATAGATTGTTGTTTTGAACCCTATTTCCTTTGAGCTCTATGATTCCTATGTTATCTATTTTATTAAGTTTGGTCTTGGAGAGTAAGTAACTTACGGGTTCTACCATTACTTATGTTTTTTGGCACGGTCCTTAATATGTACCTAAAATGTATCTTCCGGTTAGCCTTTTAGTAACTTAAGTGGCATATAAACTATAATGGAATGAAAATAAATATGTGCGTTATATTTTTGTAAAGAGCTAAGTAAATCGTAAAACTAGCCAGCCATATAGCGCCTATATTAATTATATAAAATGGAAAACCTTTTTTTAAATACTACAAATTATTTAAATTACACTGAACAGTCTGTGCCTGTTTTGTAAGTAACGCTTGTTCACATCCGCACATCGGCGCCATATTGTCTCATCCATAATTCCGCAGCTCCACCGCGCGTCCGTCAATAATGAAGTTTATGGCTCAAGAACATTTATTGGACCACGACGGTTGTGCAGTGAACAAAACGTCGTAAATACTGACAAAATGTACGCTACTACCAGTTTCTTCATTTTCATTTACCTCTGGTATAATAGGGGAGTGTTTTATTTCTTTATTGTAAGGAACCAATCGACTGACTCTCTTAAATTTTCGTATTAGCTCGATTAGCTACCCAATCGGCAGTTAAATAGTTTTGGCATTTGTTTAAATACTGAAGAAATAAATGTATATATTAATATAGGTGTTTATAAAATCCAGATATAAATATTTTATATCAGTTGTAAATAAACGTTTTTTGTTTTTATTGTAAACATAATAATTAATGTATAACTTTTAATATCTTAACAATACATATGTCTCGTAGTGCCAAACATAGTTCATGTATAACTTTTAGATGTGATTATAATGTTACGTAAAGGTTAGGGAATAAGATATAGACAATATTGTGTGTGAGTCTGATTATATATGTTCTTACTATCATCATTTAAATGATGTAAATCATTTAAAAACACGGGACAAAATTTTTACAGTATTTAAATTAGTTGGTCTAATTTTAATCAAAAATTCTCTATGAATTTGTCAAATGCAAGGGCCGACTAAAAAGATAAAAAAAAACGTTACTGTATACAAAATAAGTTTTTTAGGCAATATATACAACCATAACATCAAAATTAATTTTATTAATAACAAGTAAGAGAAGTTTTATGTATAAGTGCGTTTCAAGCAACTGCAGAAAAAAAAAAGATCATTGACACGACGTCTACCACGCAAATTAATTTACCACTTATGCAATTTTATGTTTAATAAAATTGCATAAGTGCTTACAAGTATACTCACAATACGATGTTGGTAGTAAAAGTTCAATGAACTTTATTGTTAAACATAAATGAAAGTTTAAGAAAACAATTTTATGTTTAAGAACCCTATTTTTCTAAAACAATTTTTATATACGTAACATCATCAAATTTTTCTTATTTTTTCGATTGTATTACTAAGTTACTCTTCCAATATTGTGTCAAATTTTTAAAAAGACGTATTCCGACAGTATTATTATTGTTAGCTCAATGTTAAGTGAAATAAAATTTCAAATACATATTATGACATTGTAGTGACTGTACCTATAGCAATAATATTTAAATTTAATGAAAAATCTTATATTAATGTAAATATGTGATCGTCGTTCAAATTGTCTCTAAAGTGTTGTATGGATGTCAAATAAAGATTATTTTTAAAACGGTAATAACATGTTATTACCCTTCCGATTTTCTTTATAATCATTTATTTATTTTATAACATATATTCATATAATTGCCAGGGTAATCAACGTATCATGGGGCATGCCGCATTGCTCGAAGAACCGATAACCGCTGGAGAAGAAAGGGTCTAGATTGGTAGCCTTGCACCGAAAGACGGAGTGTTAGAAGACCTCCAATACGGTGAACTGACGACTTAGGGTCAGCTCACACCAAAAGCGCGGCTAAGGGCAGCGAAGTGGAGCGCAGTTTATGTGTCATATGAATTTCAACTTTATTTTCATTACCATAGTACTTATTATCGAATTCTCGCGACTTCTGGAGCATTCCAGCGACTTCTCGAGCAGTCGCGGGAATCCGCACGTCTCATTCGAGTTTCTCATGCGATAATAAGTATAATAGTAATTATTATAAAGTTGAAATTCATATGAGACAAACTGCGATCCGCTTCGCTGCCCTTCCCGCGCTTTTGGTGTGAGTTGACCCTTAAGGTGAAGGGAAGACGCTGGATGCAAGTGGCTCGTGACTTCCTTTTCTCTCTCTCTCTTCTCTCTCTCTTGCAGCTTCTCTCTCGCTCTTTGGCGGAGACCTATGTACAGCAGTGGATGCGCTCCGGCTGTTGATGATGATACATTTATAGATGTTATGTTTTAATTAAGCTTATTCAATTACACGCCTTCAAGAATTGCTACGTGTTCTAATTTTGAGAATATGTAACACAAGTGCTCTCCACGCGTCGGTGTAACCGCGGGGATTCACCGCTCGGATCATATTATTATAACTTCGCGGGAATACCCGTTTTACAGAGGAAAAACAGTAATATTAATGTGTATTTTGTTGACGCTAATTAAATTTATTAACGGTTGCTACACTGCTGTCTACTCATGTTAAATTTGAATTCGTTTTGAGTACCCGTACAGTTTTGGTACCTACTTAGGTACTAGTCCTTGTTATACCTACAGTGGTGACTGCTAGCGAGTTCGAGTCAAAGGAGCATGAGAAGTGGAAATGAAGTAAGGTCCTTTATTAAATAAGTTCGCTATATGAATTTGTATTACGTAATACACATATTATGTAATGGTTAAGCTGAGGTTCCACCATAATGTGAAACACGATGTTTTTGTTAGTTTGTTTTAAAAAACCTTTGCATTATTTTTGTTAGCTTACTTTTTTGCCAATAATTAATGTATGTTAATTCTTAACTCGTTCTATGTGTTTAGGTAATGTTGGCTCTGTGTGTTTTTTACAAATAATTGTACTATTACTATTATTATATGACGTAATTTGTATACAGAATTTGTGTATAATATGACAATGATACATTCAAAGTGAAGAAGTGAAGCAACTGCGAATGACGACCAGCTTCTGGAAGCTGTATAAGGACTGGTGCATTATCATACCTGTTAGATATTAGGTACCTCTTAGTAGAAGTAGGACACTGGTGAGGCGCTGAAGTCGAAAAAAACATGGTATCTATAGAATATCTGGGGCCCTGTCTTCTCGGTGATAAGAAAGCTGGTATCATATTCTTGCTGACTCTGATTCCTTTCTACTCTCTGTGGCTGATCGTAAAGTTGGTTTTTTATGCGCCAGCCCTCGTGGCAGGAAGTGACCCCGAGGAGTGCGGGACTCCCGGCCGGGTGCCGGTTTACCCACTAAACCCCCGCGGCTCATCCATCTCGCCATCATTGGGGGTGCCATGGAATCTCGAGCATTCAATCTTTTCAAGGGTTTTCCCTTCCGGCACCCGGAGTAACATTGTTGATAGTTAATATAAAAATAATGACCCGAAAACAATGGAATGAATTAAAAAGCACAGGGTAATAGATCAGGACTGGCGACGACTGGATTTTACTACTTACGAACAAGAATAATTTTGAAGTGAAAGGTACGCAAAATACACACAAACACACACACTCACACACAACTTCAGGCTACTACCTAACGGGGTAGATCGAGGATTAAGAGTGCCAAATATACCGCTCCTTACACACTAGCTTCTCCACATACAACTCTCTTCACACTAACCCGGCGGTTGTGAAGAGTATTGATGTTAATGACTACGTAAGTTAAGAGATGTTAGACGATAAAACGTTTCTCTCAGCGCTGAAGTTTCAAACCATTTTCCTCCTCATATATTTTTCATACAGCCTTACATAATTTATTAAGAAGTAAACTCTAATGTTGTTCTCTTACAGACAGTTTGTCCTATTTATGCATTTCAAGTGCTCGGCGCGGTAACTCGTGCCCATTATTTATGATGCAGCATAGATATAGTCCCCGCAAACGAGCAGTCAGAGCCTTCGTGACTACCGACGCCCATAGGCATCTACATAGGGACTATACAGATGCGCTGCCCTCCTTTCTCCTTCCACCTCCACGGGCCTCCGGCTACTTACACACCGCATGAAACGCAAAAGCTCAGCTGCCACTTTACGCCGCCTGGTCTCGTGTAAGCGAGAGGTACTCGGTCGTGCCGCCCAATTCGGCTGCATGCAAGCATGTAGTATCGCACTACCTCTTACCAACAGGTTTAAGCTTAAGTAACCTCTAAGAGTAAAGGCTGGTGAAAAATGTTTCTTGAAGTATGTTAATATTATATTAACAAAGTTTATTAGCATTCATAATCACTTACCATGAGGTGATCGACTCGTTTGCATTTACTAAAATAAAATATACAATTTATAGGTTTGGGTAGAAGATATATGAATATATTATGCTAACCTTGAAAGGTCTAGTTTTATCATTCCATTTATAAATGCTCTTTCAGATAGTATTGTACTTCTAGATAATTGAACATTTTCAGGCCGGTCAGGTACACTAGGGACTGAAACACCTGGTCCACAAATCGTTGGAAAGCGAATATTTTATTTTAAGCCGTAGACAGCTGAGAGAGAAAGATATGGAGAGGACGACCGTGGACGCATTATGGCTCCTGTTGACATTTCATCATGGTCGCAGTGATCCAGACGTGTTATATCTTAATCTTGGGCAGCTGGCTCCATACATCATAACTGTCCTATATTTCATATCTACTATGAGATATGTGTGTGTGCGCAACAATAATAAGTTGGTTAAAGCCAACATTAAATGTGCCTCCAGTAGTTCCTCCGCACTCGTGTCGGGCGGGGATAGGAACCCGGTTCACTCAGTCACGACGCCGTAGGGACTGGTCCAATAGAGTCCGGGCAATCCCTTAAGGAGGAGAAATCTGGTCTTTCGTCAAGGCCAGTCTGTCGCTGGGGGGTCCTGTAGCCGGCAGATCCGGGATATCTTCCCTTCAAAAACGGCTGCAGGCACTCACTGAGGGCTTAGTCGGTAGGGGCACTCAAACGCCGTGCCCGATACTGTACTACCCAGGTCACCAAAAAAAAAGGTCAGGTTTACCTGACGACGAAACCATGGTAGGACGACCTCGATGCCTTCGATAAAAGCTGGGAGAAAGCAAAAGAGCGGGATGGTTGGTGAAGATTGGTGCCTTTGCCCAGTAGTGGGACAACATAGGCTGAATAAAAAAACTAACTTTAAACGTTTGTATGTAAGTATGTATATTCACTGTGGCACAAAGGTACCGCTTTGGAGTTGGATGAAATTGACATCAAACAAATGAACTTTAAGTTATTACAATCTGGAATATTATAAATATAGGTACTTTTACACCCGCGAAGCAAGGCTTGTAGGTACACATGTTAGTTTATAAAAGCTGTCCAGTTGCTACGTTTCAAAGTAATTCTACGCATAAGATTTTATTACAAGTAATAAATGTCCATGACCTGAGCGTACTCCGAACTCAACACTTTCGGTACCTAGTTTCCCAACTTTACCAATGTTTCTCACTAAAGTTCTTTAGAACTCCACCCGCCGCCATTATTTTCTTCTGCGGTACGTGCACTGGCTGCAACAAAAGAAACTCAATCTTGATCAGCTCAGCAAGAACATTTGCAGTGAATTACGTGTCTAGAAATATATAAGTCAATCAAGTGATTGTTCTTTTAGGGTTTGTTGTATGTTATATAGAAACGGTTAATTTAGAAATTTATTTAAGAACAAAGGCAAAGTGTGTCTACGAGGCTGACGCCCATTAATATTCCCATGCTCATCTGCATAACCGTTAACGGTTAAGCTGAGATAAGATGAGCATGCGAATATTAATGCTGCCCTTTCAAGGTACTACCAGCTATTTACAAGCTTCACAAACGTAGATGTTAAAGTTTGTATATTTCTTATTCTTTATAGCGACTATGCGGATTTGGATGAAATTTGGCACTATTATAGATTAACTAAAATTACATAAAAATACTTATTGTCAAAAAAATCCCTTGTGAAAGATATTTGAAGGTGAAGGTTGAGTATTTACCTAGTTTGTATATTAAAAAATCTAACCTGAAATAATTCAGTGATGCTACACAGCAAAAGTTCTGATAGGTAAGTAGAATTAGCTATAAGACTTTTAAATCACAGATACAGAGCGAAGGCGAGGAGATTTCCAATTTAAGTTCATTGTTTGAATTATAAAACAAGGTGTTCAGAGCAGCGCCATCTTACGTCGACGTTTAGAACTTCTTGAACTCTATACGTTGTAAAAAAGTTTTCTACTTTACTTGACCGATAAACTGAAACTGGAGGTCAGTAATGTTAAAACTTCTGGTTATATTACTTACGGGTAATGCAGAATGCTGCTGACGATTTCTAGTGGTCTCTTTTTTACGACGGACAGCTGTATAAGAAAAGGCGATAAAGGATAAAGTAATATGATAAGATAAGAAAATAAATCCTTACGAGATAAGTAATAAAGAAACTACTCACAAGTTCTGAGAAAAAAACATAAAACATACGAATCGGATTATTGGAATACTGCAACTTTTCAATAATGTCAATTACATCTCTCTACTTTTTATAAAATATAAAAAAATACACGGTCAGGATCAAGCAATGTAATTAACATTAACAAGCAAGCAGTGTAAGTTCTGTATATATAAATAACCAGTGGATTTGGACTCCTATTACCGAGTACGAGGGTACGATCATAACTTACTTTTTTTTTTTATGGTATTAGGGGCAATCGAGCAGTTGTAGCCATTTTCATGTCTACCAACGCCCATAGACATCTGCATAGAGACTATACAGATGCGTTGCCCCCCTTTCTCCTCCCACCTCCACGGGCCACCGGCTACTTACACACCGCACGAAACGCGACAGCACAGATGTCACTTCACGCCGATCTCGTGTAAGCGAGAGATACCTCCCCGGTCGTGCCGGCACAATTCGGCTGCATGCAAGCATGCAGTGTGGCACTACCTCTTACTAAAAACATACGTTTATAAAATTACACTAGCGTGCGTGTACCTTTATTTTATAATTTTATTTTATTTATTCGGAAAACAAACTGATGATATAACATATGAAATTTAACAAACATGAAATTATACACTAATAACCACCAATTAAATGTTTTCACATATAGGTTGCTATGTAATAAGTTACTCGTCTTAATTAGTTAAATTTAAGTATAAATAAAAATGAGTAGAATACACTATAGCTAAGTAGTATTTAAAAAAAATCAGCTACATCTACTAATTGCTATGATATAACATGTTTAAGAGCCATCAAACCAAAAGTTCTCCAAAGTATTTTTGAAATCCCGTGTTGAAGAGGTAAAGAAATCTAGCCTCGGAGAAACCACCACATTATTCAAACCTTTAGAAGCACGAATAAGGAAAGAGTTTTGCCTGAAGTTACATGAGGTCTGTGTAATATGCAAACATATTTGATCTCGAAACGTTTTAAAAGGTACTTTTAAGTAAATTTTAAAGAGTAAATGTGGAGAGTCAATATAATTTTGAACTAATTTAACTAAGAAAATAATATCGGCAATTTCTCTTCTTTTCTCTAGAGGTAACCTATGGTGTCTACGGCACCTTGTATCATAATTAGAGTCGTAATTTCCAAGCTTACACTGCAGAAATTTAAGGAATCTGCGTTGAAGGTACATGCACGCTAATGTGTCTGTCTTGTGGTCTAGTGGTAAGCATGTTCAACCACAAACATGAGGTCCCGGATTCAAAAATTGTTACTGGAGTTTTTTAATTTCTAATAACAGCCCAGAGTCAGGAAGTTTGCTGTGTTACATCCCCGTGCCTCAGAGAGCACGTTAAGCCGTCGCGCATCGGTTCTGCGTCTGATTTCTCTCCGGTCGTGTCGGATTACCGTCCCATCAGAATATGAGAATAATGAAGTATGTGAATTATACTATAATATGCCCTGCGCAGGTAGCTCGTCTCTATAGATACAGCCGCCGTAGCCGAAATTTGGCTAGGACGACATTACTATGTGAAAACCCTACTTCTCATTCTATCATAGTTTGTTATAAATCGCTCATTTTGCACAGCAATTTAAAATGAAGCTAATGATCTTGACGAATGGTAATGAACCTTTAGATGACAGCTGCAAGTAATTGACCTCATTAAATGAATTGGGGTGCGATATTTATTCATGACACGGCTCCACGACGTTGGACTGAAGTGACTTAAAAATATATATTTCGCGTTAAAATATATTAGAGAATTAACTGAACGTTAAGGCCCCGGGATATTTAATCGTTATTAGTTAGAACCGCTGGCTATTTAAAGTAGTGCCTAAATGTATGGCAAAAGCAAACAAAAAAAAAATTCGTTGCGAGTCCCAACAGTTTTCCCTCGGTCTCCCTGATGAGCGATTGGAAACAGTGGTGGGCCAAGTCCGTTTAAAAAAAAATCCCATCAAAAACATCCTGTAAAAAAAGTCTCGCAGCTCAGATTATCTGCCGTAAAAAGTTGTGAGATCCATGTAACCAAGTCGGTAAATTTATTTGGTCCCTACCTAAGGAATTTTCTGTCTTAAGTTATTTTTTGATCGGTTTGGCGGGGACACTGCCGTGCCCCCAGACAAAGATGTCAGAATAATTTCAACTGTCGCGATAAGATTTCTTGATAAGGAACAATCAATCATCGATAAGTGTGCGGTGACCATTAGTGTGCTTAGTAAACAACATACTATAGTATAACTCGATAAGAGCTGGACTTAAAATACTTATCGTAAGTCCACACATGGGAAGTACTTTTTGTAAACATTTTAGTATCTAATTATATTGTACCACTAGCTACCGCCCGCAGCTTCGCCTGCGTGGATGTAGGACTTTAAAAGTAATAAATGTTATTTGCAATA